>JACEEZ010008138.1:37500-130000 GCA_016584305.1 Chionoecetes opilio
CACACACACACACACACACACACACACACACACACACACACACACACACACACACACACGCACGCACACACACATACACATACACGCACGCACACACACATACACACACAGACCCCCCACCCCCCCCCACACACACACCCATACACACCCAGGGTCCGGGCGGGTGTTTCCTGCAGCAGTAGCACAAGGCGGATGAAGTAGTCCGGCCTGTCCACCACCACCCACTGCGTCTCCGTCAGGTAGATGGCCGTGTCCTCGAACACTTCCCTCAGGAACTGCAGCCAATCTATCTAAGGGAAGGAGGGAGGGAGAGCTTAGGGAGTGGGAAGGAGGGAAAGAGAGGAGCTTACTTTGGGAGGGAAGAAGGAACGAAGGAGGGAGAGAGAGGAGCTTACTTAGAGAGGGAAGAAGGAACGAAGGAGGGAGAGAGAGGAGCTTACTTAGGGAGGGAAGAAGGAACGAAGGAGGGAGAGAGAGGAGCTTACTTAGAGAGGGAAGAAGGAACGAAGGAGGGAGAGAGAGGAGTTTACTCGGAGAGGGAAGAAGGAACGAAGGAGGGAGAGAGAGGAGCTTACTTAGGGAGGGAAGAAGGAACGAAGGAGGGAGAGAGAGGAGTTTACTTAGAGAGGGAAGAAGGAACGAAGGAGGGAGAGAGAGGAGCTTACTTAGGGAGGGAAGAAGGAACGAAGGAGGGAGAGAGAGGAGCTTACTTAGGGAGGGAAGAAGGAACGAAGGAGGGAGAGAGAGGAGTTTACTCGGAGAGGGAAGAAGGAACGAAGGAGGGAGAGAGAGGAGTTTACTCAGAGAGGGAAGAAGGAACGAAGGAGGGAGAGAGAGGAGTTTACTTAGAGAGGGAAGAAGGAACGAAGGAGGGAGAGAGAGGAGTTTACTTAGAGAGGGAAGAAGGAACGAAGGAGGGAATGAGAAGGAGGGAGAGAGAAGAGCTTACTTAGGGAGGGAAGGAGATACGAAGGAAGGAGTGGGAAGGAGGGAGAGAGAGCTTAGGGAGTGGGAAGGAGGGAAGGAGGGAGGGAGGGAAAGTTTGTGGTGGTGGTAAAACCGGAATGATAATTTGTGTATCTACCTTATTGTCTATTTCCTAGTAATTCAATACCCACTTACTTTGAAGGTGGTGTTGGAGGCGTCGGTGAGGTGCTGTAGTTGGGCCACCGTCATAGGGTTGTACACCTTCCACGGGTTACTCCCTTCCACTGGCTTCGTAATCTGGTGGTAGCATTATATATGAAAAAAGTATAAAGTATTAACCCTTTCACGCCCAGATCACTCCCTTTCACGCCCAGATCACTCCCTTTCACGCCCAGATCACTCCCTTTCACGCCCAGATCCCTCCCTTTCACGCCCAGATCACTCCCTTTCACGCCCAGATCACTCCCTTTCACGCCCAGATCACTCCCTTTCACGCCCAGATCCCTCCCTTTCACGCCCAGATCACTCCCTTTCACGCCCAGATCACTCCCTTTCACGCCCAGATCTTTCCTTTCACGCCCAGATCACTCCCTTTCACGCCCAGATCACTCCCTTTCACTCCCAGATCTTTCCTTTCACGCCCAGATCACTCCCTTTCACGCCCAGATCACTCCCTTTCACGCCCAGATCACTCCCTTTCACGCCCAGATCACTCCCTTTCACGCCCAGATCACTCCCTTTCACGCCCAGATCACTCCCTTTCACGCCCAGATCACTCCCTTTCACGCCCAGATCACTCTCTTTCACGCCCAGATCACTCCCTTGCACGCCCAGATCACTCCCTTTCACGCCCAGATCACTCCCTTTCACGCCCAGATCACTCCCTTTCACGCCCAGATCTTCCCTTTCACGCCCAGATCACTCCCTTTCACGCCCAGATCACTCCCTTTCACGCCCAGATCACTCCCTTTCACGCCCAGATCTTCCCTTTCACGCCCAGATCACTCCCTTTCACGCCCAGATCTTCCCTTTCACGCCCAGATCTTCCCTTTCACGCCCAGATCTTTCCTTTGGTATAAAAATTGTATGTTGTCGAGCCATAAAATTACGAAAACTAACTAAATAAACCAAATGAGTTAGTCGACAAGGATAATAAACAGGTCATATCTATAAAACATTGCTTATATTCACTAAAAATCGTCTAATGGTATTCAAATTACAATGGATATTACGCTCTAGGTCTGAAGGGGTTAAGTTAAGCATTCTTTAAGTCTAATTTTTCCAATGGTTCCAAGACTGTTGTAACTTGATTTATTTTGTGATTAAGATGATTTAGAAGCAAAACACTAACTTGGGTCATGTCTATATATATAATTGGTCTTGTCTAAAGTTAATTAATCTTCGTTGCCCCCAAGTAATTAATATACTTAAGATTTAGAAGCCAAGCACTAACTTGGCTCATACATAATTGGTCTTGTCTTAATGTTTCTTGCCTCCAATTAATTAAAGAATATACTTAATAATCAACACCAGCAGGCCATTAAGAAGAATATTTCGTAGCTCTCAAATCTGTCTCTAATCCGACTTAAGTTGTCAATCCTTAAAATCCCGCTAATGTTAATCCCTGACTTAGCTTTAATCACCGGTAGGACTTCTCTCTCTCTCTCTCTCTTCTCTCTCTCCTCTTCTCTCTCTCTCTCTCTCTCTCTCTCTCCTCTCTCTCTCTCTCCTCTCTCTCTCTCTCTCTCCTCTCTCTCCTCTCTCTCTACTCTCTCCTCTCTCTCCATCTCTCTCCCCCTCTCTCTCTTCTCTTCCTCTCTCTCTCCCACCTCCACCTTTTTTCCTTTTTACCTTCCTTTCTTCACCTCCCCATCTCTCTTCCCCCCTCTCCTTCTCTTCCCTCTTTCCTCCCCCCTTCCCCCCCTCTTCACCCCCTCACTGTCTCTCCTCACCTCCCCCTCTCCTCCCCACCCTCCATCTCCCTCTTCTTCTCTCCTCCCCCTTCTCCCCATCCCCCACCTCCCCATCCCCTCTCCTCCCCTTCACTCCCCCACCTCTTCACCCACTCCCCCTCCTCCGCACCCCCATCACCCCCTCACCTCAGCCACCCGGACGCTGAAGGCCCACAAATCATCCACCTCTCGGTACAGATTATTGAGTAGCGTCACGTTGCGTTCCTGCTGCCGCGCCGTCAGGAGGAACTCGCCCGTCTGCCTCATGAGGGTGGTGCGGGCGGCCTGGTGGTAGCGGCTCAGGGGCGTGTCGGGAGTGTAGTATTCCCGCCGCAGTGGTAAAAAGCCCTGATTCAGCTGGGGAAGTTATTGGAAGGGCGAGAAGGAAGGAATCAAAGAAGGCTTATATGAAGATGAGAGGTATTTCTTATATACTTCATGAGTTATAAGTTTGATGTTTAGTTATGATATGTTTGAGTTATAATTAGTTTTAGGGGGGGAAGATATCCAGGGGGGAATCAGGTAGTCAGGGAAATATCAATGAGGCAAAATGTCCTACACTCATGTTTTCCCCTGGAGTAACCTTTGGAAGTTTCCCTAGAGTAACAGGAACCACCACGTGTAGTTCTCACAGCCTCTTGTAGCTTCCTTATTTTCTGATGTTCTTATATTCTTTGTGGTGGTTTTTTCCTGTGGTAATACTCACATAGATCACGTTCATGGAGGTGTTGCGACTGTCTGGCTCCACTGTGACGTCCACGAGGTACTGGTTGGCGAGCGTCCTCCTCAGTCTGGCCAGGCTGCTCATCACCTCAACGTGCGACATGTCCCAGTCGGGCTGTATCATGGGCAGCCCTCCCTCTCTATCCAGCAGGGCGAGCAGGGGACGCAACCCGACCTCCTCCCACTGGCCTGTAGAAGGGGATTGAGGGTACACAGGAAAAAGGGTACTCAGAAAAAATGGCATATGAAAAATTGACACCAGAAAAAATGGCACATGAAAAAATGGCACATGAAAAAGGGCACATGAAAAAATGGCACATGAAAAAATGGCACATGAAAAAATGGCACATAAAAAAATGGCACATGAAAAAATGGCACATGAAAAAATGGCACATGAAAAATTGACACCAGAAAAAATGGCACATGAAAAAATGGCACATGAAAAAATGGCACATGAAAAAATGGCACATGAAAAAATGGCACATGAAAAAATGGCACAGGGAAAGATGTTACTGGAAAAAATGTCACAGGGAAAGATGTTACTGGAAAAAATGTCACAGGGAAAGATGTTACTGGAAAAAATGTCACAGGGAAAGATGTTACTGGAAAAAATGTCACACAGTAGTGAAAAAGTAGGAAAAAGGAGTAGGAAAAAAAGGCACTGAAATGATCTAGATTTGGTGTTTATATTTGTCCATCCTTTGTCGTTGGTTTCTCGTCCTATATATAAGCCTGTATAGATTTGATTTTTTAGAGTGTCTTGTCCATGATCTACACATGTACCGCCTCTGTGTCTCCCTCAGCGCGCTATGTATACTCACTGTCGTTCACACACGCCTGATACACCGCCTTGGTCACCCTGATGGCGTGTGGTTCCCCCTCCTTCGCCTCCTCCTCCAGCAGTCCTGAAGAAGGGTTGGAAAGAATGGCGATTATGTTTGATTTCTGGCATTTTTTCACAACACTACATCGGTGCACGACCCGCTTGATGTTATGTCTCATGATAAACAGACAAACATGTAGACAATTAAAGAAGATGAGACCTAAAAAAAAGATAGGAAGATAATAACCTACAGGCGCTATAGGTTCCCACGTAAAAAAAAAAAAAAAAAAAAAAAAAAATTAGACAGGGATGGACCTCGGCAATTTGTTTGTTTTCTTAATGTTTTTTAGGGGGACAAGTACCAGATAACCTAGTAGTGTTCTATGTTATAGTGTATTGTACTAAATCGTCTGTAGTATATACTTTTAATACAAAGAGTAATGAATAACCGACTAATTATGTGTCAAGTCGTGCCTGCAGGGTCCCTCTGCGGCGCTATTGACCCACCTCTCGCGTCCTGCAGCGTTTGTTCGTCCAGGTTGTCGAAGATGCCCCAGCGCAGCCTGGACTCCGGCATGGGGTGTTCCCGCCGCCACCCCCCGCAGGCATACTCCGCGAAGTCCTCACACGGGGACACACTCTCCTTCAGCGACCCCAGGATGTCACCAGCTGCAGGTATGGGCACAGTACATGTTACCAGTTATCATCCAGTTATCATTATCATCCATATATGGGGGAAAGTTAGACTACTACTACTACTTCTATGCGTAAAGCTCGATTCCTTACTGTTATTCAAGCATCTTTTCTTAGTTTTTTACTTGTGTCCTCTCAAATATGCAGACTTTTTCACCCCTTGATAGCAGGTCTTTTCTGTGTGTGTGTGTGTGTGTGTGTGTGTGTGTGTGTATGTGTAGTCGTATGACGTATATAAGAGCCTGACTAAATCGTGTTAAACGATTAAAACTAAGGATAACTAAAAGACCTAAACTAAGGGTCATGTGAAAATCGCGTGTCGCAGCAGAGATGAGTCAGCGGGGGGGGGGGGGGGACGTAGTTACTCACCTGCCTTGTAGCACTGGGCCGAGGTGCAGGTGTGGCGAGGCAGGTGTTCCAGCAGCGCCACATAACCTAAGGGCGACACTCTGCATAGAAAAGCTCCGCCAGCACACGCACGCACGCACGCAACACGCACGCACACACGCACACACACACACACACACACACACACACACACACACACACACACACACACACACACACACACACACACACACACACACACACACACACATAGATAGATAGATAGTAGATAGATAGTTAGATGATTTATTGACCACAGATTTTACAAGGGAACTCGATAAAATAGCAACGAACTCAAGAACACACACACACACACACACACACAGACACACACACACACACGCACTGCTATATATTCATCATTATAAGAGAAGGGGAATACATTTAAAGGTATGATTTGCATTTGAATGAACGTTGATGAAGTGTGCAGGTGGAAACGAAACCCTTCCTTCGATCCCCTGACTCACACCTCTCCACCCTCAACCCTGATTGGAATGGACTCAGTAGACAGGTAGTTAGTGCGGAGTCATTAGGGAGTGCGGTAGTTATTAGGGAGCTTTAAAAGGAGGCTGGATAATTTCATGGATGGGGATGAAAGGTGGATGCCCCCCTACCTGCCAGGACAATGATCCCCAGGAGTGCCGCGACCACCCCCAGCAGGCAACACGACCCCATCAGCAGCCACCCCTTCAGACACGACAGCCAACGCTCACCCCCCCTGCAGGAGAGAGAGAGAGAGAGAGAGGAGAGAGAGAGAGAGAGAGAGGAGAGAGAGAGAGAGAGAGAGAGAGAGAGAGAGAGAGAGAGAGGGGGGGAGACAAGGAATAAAGAAAGGAAAAGGAGTAAAAAGAAGGAAAAAAGGTCGGGGGAGAGAGAGAGAGAGAGAGAGAGAGAGAGAGAGAGAGAGAGAGAGAGAGAGAGAGAGAGAGAGAGGGAGAGGGAGAGGGAGAGGGAGAGGGAGAGAGAGAGGGTAGAGGCAAGGGATAAAGAAAGGAAAAGGAGTAAAAAAGAAGGAAAAAAAGGTCGGGAGGATATGAGAGAGAGAGAGAGAGAGAGAGAGAGAGAGAGAGAGAGAGAGAGAGAGAGAGAGAGAGAGAGAGAGAGAGAGAGCGTAAAAAGAAAGTATTCATGTCAGAGAACTCCTGTAGGGGGGCCTATATACAATCCCGTCAGGTACAAATTGGGTGCTGGTGAAGTAATCGTAGGACTTACTGTAGATTCGGGGTCGCGTCTTCTGCATCGCGATGGTCCCGGGGCGGCCATGACAGCTCCGTGCCCTCCTGTCCTCCCAAGGGCCTGCGGAGGGAGGTGGGTGAGGGGCTTAGATCGGATTCAAGCTGGAAAAGCGTAGATTTAAAAAAGAAATAAGGAAAAACTGGTTCACAAATAGGGTGGTACATGATTGGAATGGACTCAGTAGACAGGTAGTTAGTGCGGAGTCATTAGAGAGCTTTAAAGAGAGGCTAGATGAATTCATGGATGGGGATGAAAGGTGGATGTAGGTAGTGTTAAGTAACAGGAACTACCACGTGTAGGTCTCACGGCCTCTTGTAGCTTCCTTATTTTCTTATGTTCGTATCACCGCCACCCCCACAGACACACACGAGACGGCTGCACGGTATAGGGTGGAGCGAAATATTTTTTTATTTTTTATATAAATGACTTGTAATAGTTTGGAAATTGTGCCAATGTAACCCAAATTAAAGTTGAAAAAATTTAACGTGTCTAATCCATGTCTAACCCATCATCCATCATCTTCAGGTGCCCCGAGTGCTGATCAAATCGAAAATAGTATGTAAAAAAGAAAGAAAAATTCTTAAAGCAATAGTTTAAATTTTCAAGTTACCTCTATTAGATCGGAATACCGAAAATATGCTGCAGAATGACCATAACATGTGCACAAAAAAGTATGAAACCAATCTATTAATATTTAGAGGTGCCCCAAACACCATGAATGCTAGCGGTGTGAAGGCAGAAATGCAGCTGTGACGTTGTTCTGCTGGAAGTGTGTGGGTTGATGCCTTCTTTATATTTTGAAGTGTATGGGGCACTCCAATCTATCTTAGTATAGTGTTGGAATAATAAAATTCGAATAAAACAAAAATATTCAATGTATTAAAAAAACCTAATTTTTTCGAATAAATCTTGATTTTCCACCCCTCTGGGGCACCTCAAAAAATCTGCGTAGAAAGTTTGTACAAAATTTACATTCAAAAGCATGTGTTCGTGAACACTTCGTGCTATTCCAACAAAATATTCAAGAAAAAAATATATTTTGATTTATTATGATAATTACATTTTTTTTGTCATAAAACCAAATCTTTGACATCTTTGGGGCACCTTAAACAATTATCGCAGAGACTTCAATTTTGTTTACGTGAATATAACTCCATTTCGCACAATTCCCCCACTATTCCAAACGAATCACAGAAAAAGTTGCAAGAACGGTCATTTTCGCTCCACCTTACTGCACGGGCCTCAAGCATCACATTTATTACTCAAACATAATGCCATAGATATTCTAGAATTCTTTCCCTACTATTAGCTACTATATAGACCACTGTAAACCTGGACTGCGCACGGAATATCGGCCTGTCGCACAAGGGCCTGAAGTCAGAGGGCCGCTCGGATTCATATATATAATATATATATATATATATATATATATAATATATATAAAATATATTATATATATATATATATATATATATATATATATATATATATATATACGGATCATATAGACTGGTTTATCAGTATATATGATATACTGTAGTCTTCGTAAATGTTTGTTCTATAATATTATCCAATAAAAAACGGTAAAACACGCTAAAGAAATGCCATTACGAGACTCTGAAGAAATATGCATGAACTTAATATTCACTTCAACTCTTCGCCATTTAAAACTTTGCGAGTCAACTTTTATCATGAAGGGTATCAATAGAAGCGCAATTTTATTAGCTTTCCATTGATGTATTTCGTTTTCTGATACATGAATTAGAACCATGCATAAATTAGCATTAAATAAATAAATAAAATCATCAATCGGGTAATTTTCCCGACTGAAGAGGTTATTTATTTAGTTAACGCTAATTTATACATGGTGCTAATTCATTTATCAGAAAAAGAAATATATAAGTAAATAGATAACATCATCAATCGGGAAAATTACCCGATTGATGATTTTATTTATGTATTTAACGCTAATTTATTCATGGTTCTAATTAATTTATCCGAAAACGAAATATATCAATGGAAAGCTAATAAAATTGCGCTTCTATTGATACCCTTCATGATAAAAGTTGACCTGCAAAGTTTTAAGTGGCGAAGAGTTGAAGTGAATCAGAGTCTCGTAATGGCATTTCTTTAGCGTGTTTTACTGTTTTTTATTTGATAATATTATAGAACAAACATTTACGAAGATTACAGTATATCATATATACTGATAAACCAGTCTATATGATAGTCCATAGACCACTATATCTCTTTGTCGGGCGGGCCGCAGGCCGCTATGCAGCCTGGCAATTTCAAAACATTGTCGCGTGAACAGTCCAGAGATATAGTGGTCTATGGCCAAGGTTGGTCTATGGCTACTATTATTACTTTATTGGTATTAAGGGGCTTAGAAGTCCTCGGCAGCACGATTAAGTTACTGCCAAGCTTAATAGTAAAGATTAAGCAAATAGTGAGTGAGGATAACGATGAGTGTGAAGTTAAGTGTAAAGTCGGCAGTTTATACCTAAGTAGAAGTATTAGAAGTATTAGTAGTAGTAGTAGAAGTATAGTAGAAGTATTAAATAGTAAAAGAGGATACGGCCCCATAAGTCGTAACTATGTCGCTACAATAACAAGGCGGTAGTTTTGTTGGCCCTCTACACACGCTACTTACAGGGTATCGTCCTTCATAGTGTTGTAGTTTGATGCCAGCTCGGTGGGGGCGTCGCGGGGGGCGTGAGTTCTCGCGCCGTTGTGTTGCATGATGGGACGCCGCTCCTCCCCTCGGGCGGCCTCGGGCTCACTCATGCCTCACGCTCTGCCTCGAAAGCTGGTGGGAGCAAAGCCAGTAGAGTAGGCCTAAATTCTACTGGCTTTGGGTGGCAGGTTTGACATGAACTATAACGTAGTAGTACCTAATGTTGTACCTGTTGATTTAAGGCACGAATGGTACTTTCACTTTATTCATGGAAGTTTCCTGAAACCATTATAGTATAGGATCCCAACTCACTGGATGTCCTCTTGTCCTATTAGCACTACACGGGATTGCATTCACGTAATCACTGCCTGCTCGGCCCGCCTTGTCCTCGCACCTGTCCCGCGGCGCACCACTACCTCACCTGCTCAGTGCTCACCTGTCCCAGCCCGCCACACGCAGCACGCATCACCGGAGGCTGCATTCCCCTCCGCCCCCACGCCCCCGACCCTCAGCCCACCCATAACAGTGATCAAGGTCAAGGTCATTCCTGTCCCGCTGTGCCCTTATCTTCCAGGGGCAGGCAGGCTGGACGAGGCAATGTCTTGTTGTACACTTATTGATAAGGAAAAAACCTGGCAACTTTCATAAACACATCTGGAACACAGGTGTTAAAGGCTTCTGCACCTGATGTTCTCTCTCTCTCTCTCTCTCTCTCTCTCTCTCTCTCTCTCTCTCTCTCTCTCTCTCTCTCTCTCTCTCTCTCTCTCTCTCTCTCTCTCGACCAGTGTTTCTTAACCTTTTCATCACCACGCCCCCTTTATTAGTTGGTCCTTGCCTCCATGCCCCCACCCTTTCACTTATTCAACTTAGATATATGCGGAGGTCTTCGCTTCATTCGCGGACCTTCGCATATATCCCGCACTGGGAGCGAGAAAGCGAGCGGGAGCTTTATCAAAAATAGATCTCGGTCTGGCCGTATAATAATGATATGATATAAATAATATAATATAATGATTATAATAATGATAATAACAATAGTAATAATAATAAAAAAAAATAATATTGCATAAAAGTCTAGATAGTAAGTTAACTCTGGCAAGGCGTCACCGCAGAGTTTTCCAGCCGCACTTTCCTTCCTGCACTGACTTTCTTCGCTCACCCTCACGCACGAGCTTCATGCGAGGTCCGAAATTCAAGTTAGATTCTAGACAGTTCTTCCTTGTTTTTTCTTGGCTCAGGCCCCCCTAGGTAATCACCCACGCCCCCCTAAAAGGGGGCGCGCCCCCCAGGTTAAGAACCGCCGCTCTAGACTCTCTCTCTGCGATAATCATTAGTGACCGTCCTATGTTCATACATACACACAATACATACATATATACCCTAATACTGAATGGTTAATGACAACACTCATATTATAGAAACATCCATGGGCAGCTTTGTTTAATGTGTGCGCGCTGCCGCCCACGCATTCTCGGCGTACCTGCCAAGTCAAGATCGTCATTTTTTGTTTACTTCAAGTGCCGCACCGTCAACACGGAGCTATTGCACAATCAGCTCCGTTATCGTGTTTGGCTTTTGTTTGACCAGGTTGATTATATTCCAAAGAATAGGGCTCATAGTGTTCCCCAAGGGATCCTCGCAGCCCTTAAACAACAACATATTCCAAAGGCCACACGATACTTTGGAAACTAGTTTTTATTGGCATAATGATTCTCTGCACCCGAGTTGTGTGAATCATTGTCTAGGTTGCCGAAGGAGCGATCTGTCATCCGAGTCCCTCCCACCGCCTGCCACCAGACCCCTTCAGCGCGCCCACCACGCCCTGCCTTACGAGGAACAGGCGGGAAGCAACACAGGCAGCTTGAAAGTCACTCAGCGCCATGGGTCTTCACAGCATCCTGAAGAAGTTGAAGCAGAAGGAGCATGAGGTTCGCCTGCTGATGCTGTATCCTTTTATGGTGCCAAGCGAGGGCGTGGTGGCCAGGGCTGATTGATCCTACATAGCGTCGTCTCTGTTCGCATAACGTCATGTCTAGTAAATATATGCTGTATGTAGCCTATGTACTAGCCAATACCGGTTATAATGGACGAGAACTGCGCGGTCGCTACTACAGTTATCATTTACGTTTTCTATATTATTTTTTGCTCAGTATATTGTGCAGTATTGACCCACTTCCGCGTAACCTTCAAAACTTGTATACATATTAAATAAATGACATAGTTGTCTAATAGCGCATACACACACCGTCCCCGTTCGGAGGCCCTCCTACCCTTTAGGAGGTTAGGTTAAGGTTTTGTTTGGTTAATAATCACGTTGGGGGGTCGAGGGGGGCCGGAGCTCCCCCGTTTAGAGGTTTGGTTAGGTTAGGATTGGGTAATAATTCTTCCGACAGGGCGGGACGGAGAGGATCACTCGACTGCAGTGTCTGTTTGCTGAAGCTCACCATTTTTCTTACTGTTTTATATCCTTGCCTTATTTCTTGCCACTCTTCAACTTCCATCCTTAACGTGCCGTGGACTGTGCAGTGCGGTCTTGTGGTGGTAGCAGAAAATGGGGTAAATTTTGGTTTCTAAGCATCTCGCAAACCAATGGGTTTTTTTTCAAATCAGCCAAAGAATGGAGGCAAACCGTGGATTTAATATTGGAATACGTGGAATTTGCTGCTTCATGGAATAGTTGCAGCGAACACCCTTGAACATCATACACAAACCCATGCATGTTTTAAGTAGCCATTGTGACTGGGCATAAAGTTCTGTTCCTTAATGGAGACCGTCAGAGGGCTGGACAACGCCGGCAAGACGACGGTGGTGAAGCGGTTCTGCGGCGAGGACATCAGCACCATCTCCCCGACCTACGGCTTCAACATCAAGACGGTGGAGCATGTGGTGGATAAATACGAGTGAGTTTGTCTCCCTGATCAGGTGTTTTATTAGTCAACTTTATTTTTCTCGTTAATCATTTGTATTTTCAGTCCCGTTATCTTCCCTTAGCCATGAGGAATGCTAGGATGTCGTAGGTACTTTTATTAGTATGAATGAGTTGGCGTCTCTGATCAATGGTTTTATTAATCAACTTTATTTTTCTCGTTAATCATCCGTATTTTCAGTCCCATTGTCTTTTCTTAGCCATGAGGATTGCTAGGATGTCATACTATACATTATTTATTATTGGAGCATGTGGTGGATAAATACGAGTGAGTTGGTCTCCCCGATCAATGGTTTTATTAGTCAACTTTATTTTTTCTCATCGATCATTTGTATTTTGAGTCCCATTATCTTCCCTTAGCCATCAGGAATGCTAGGATGTCGTAGGTACTTTTATTAGTAAGCTGTAAAAGGGAATGTCACTTCTCACTGTCATTTTATAGATTTCCAGTGACATTATCATTATTTTCATTCATTGGCAGGCATTTCAGTCATGGGCAGCAAAAATTTAATCCAGATGTATAAAAAACCATACATTATTTTCATGTGAGGAAAACATTCATGTAAAGTATTATGGTCTATTATTATAATTTTTTTTGTGTGTGTGTGTGTGTGATTTGCAACAAAGATGACAAAAAAACATATTGAACCTAACCGAAACCTAACCTTTATCAAACTAACCTATACCTAACCTAACCTAATCTAACCTATACCAAACCTAACCTATACCTAACTTACTTTAACTAACTAAGTGGGATCCCTTGCATGTCCACAATCTTCAGCGACAGTCAATTAGAGAATCATCGGTCACAGTGTAAATGTTTCAATGTGTTCCGTCTTTTCGGCCTCTCCTCCAGGTACAAACTAAATATCTGGGACGTTGGAGGTCAGAGCTCCCTGCGCTCCTACTGGCGGAACTACTTTGAGTGCACGGACGGCCTCATCTGGGTGGTGGACAGTGCCGATGTGGACCGCATGAGGGACTGTCAGGACGAACTCAAAAAGCTGCTGGAGGAAGAGGTTTGTTAACTTTGTTTTATTAGACCAAGTGTGGTCGTACTTTATTATTTTTTTGAAATGTGTTCTATATCTTTTTTAGCTTTTCTATATCCTGTTTTATATCTTTTTTATATATTAATAAGGGATTAGGCTAAGATATCAATTCACTGCCTTTATTCTTTCTACTTTTGACTTGCAGAGGTTAGCCGGAGCAACTCTTCTGGTCTTTGCCAACAAGCAGGATCTTCCCGAAGCCGTGACCTCGGAGCAGATTAGAGATGCAAGTTATTCTTGACCACATCATCATCATCATCATCCATCATCATCATCATCATCATCATCATCATCATCACCATCATCAGGCTCTGCAAGAAATGACTAGGAAAATATGGTCCAAACTTTAAATATCCCCCATAACTCAAGTCTTTTTTTTTGTAATACAAGCAAATTTTTTCCTTAAAAGTATGAGTACTAAGAAAGTAGTAACACATTTCTGGTATGCAGGAAGTTTATAGGAATCTGGACCCATGAATTGCTAGGCTTCAGGCCCCTGTGTGTGACTTGAAGTGGGTAGTTTGATGTCTACAGCACTTACCTATAGTCAATTTTTTTTATTATGGTCAAAATGCAGTAAGGAAGCCACGCCCCCTGCCTCCCCTTCTATTCTACGGGGCAGCTGATTGGTGCATTCCTCCTATCATCACTACCAATCACAATATCTTCATTACTTAACAGCGCGTGACCACTGGACAGAGCAATCTTCACTACAGAGGGTGACAAAATAAAAAATCCCTCTGTAGTGAAGATTGCTCTGTCCAGTGGTCACGCGGCTGTTAAGTAGTGAAAATATTGTGATTGGTAGTGATGATACGAGGAATGCACCAATCAGCTGCCCCGTAGAATAGAAGGGGAGGCAGGGGGCGTGGCTTCCTTACTGCATTTTTACCATAATAAAAATAATAGACTATAGTTATGATATACGGAGAAAAGACATGTGAATAAACGAAAATGTGGATATAATGGAAATGTGATAAACGGAGCACTGATGGTGAACCTGTGTAATAGGAATCAATTTACTTCTTGTTACTTAATACTACCTACATCCACCTTTATTCCCCATCCATGAAATTATCTAGCCTCCTTTTAAAACTCCTATGACTCCGCACTAACTACCTAACGACTGAGTCCATTCCAATTACGTATTTACCACCCTATTTACCTGCAAATGTTATATAAAAATATGTCAGTTTGAATGTTTCCTCTCTGTTGACAGATTCTGGACCTGAACAGCCTGAAGACCCACCACTGGTTCATCCTGCCGTGCAGCGCGGTCACCGGCGACAACCTGGTGCCCGGCATTGACTGGCTGGTGCGAGACATTGCCGCCAGAATATTCACCCTCGAGTAATCCTTTTGTTTTGATGAGGTTTGATGAGGTGCATGAGAATTGAGGTAAGATCAAAGGGCCATCTTTTGGTTTCATCTGCTTTTGTTATATTTTATACCATTAACCCCTTGAGACCCACAACGTAATTTCCATTGTAATTTGGGTATACCATTAGATGATTTTTAGTGAATGTCAGCAATATTTTATAGATATGACCTGTTTAGTATCCTTGTCCACTAGCTAATTTGGTATATGAAGTTACTTATCTTGATTTAATGGCTAACAACATACAATTTTATATAGCAAAGGAAAGATCTGGGCGTGAAGGGGTTAAGGAAGGATAAGAGCATGCTGATGTGGCTGTACAGTGTCAGTGAGTCAACATCCAGGCCCACCAATGACGAGTTTACAGGAAAGTTTAGGATTGAGGACATCAGTAAAGCAATAAAAAGCATGGGAATGATGTTGGGTTGGATATGTGGAGATACATAAATAATAGATGTTTTAGAATTCAATGTTTTGTTACTTGTTTATATATTTTGTTTACATTCACATTGATCCGCATAGAATGTTTGCGAGTCCTTTTTTCTTAACCCCTTGAGACCCAGAACGTAATTTTCATTGCAATATAACCGCCATTTGACGATTGTAATGAACATAAGCAATAATATATAGATATGACCTGTTTAATATCCTTGTCCATTAGCTAATTTGGTTTATTTAGTTATTTTTTCGTAGTTTTATGGTTAACAACAGATGATTTCATATAGCAAAGGAAAGATCTGGGTGTGAAGGGGTTAAGGAAAATTCACAATGCGAACAGAAGACGAAGTGATGTGATGTGAGCGTGAGAGAAGGCATGCCGGGCAAACAGTAACCAGACGCCACCTGGTACTACGTGACTGCAAAGTCCCCTGTGTTTTGGACTCAGTAGACAGGTAGTTAGTGCGGAGTCATTAGAGAGCTTTAAAGGGAGGCTAGATAAATTCATGGATGGGGATGAAAGGTGGATGTAGGTAGTGTTAAGTAACAGGAACTACCACGTGTAGGTCTCCCAGCCTCTTGTAGCTTCCTTATTTTCTTATGTTCTTCTTATGTTCTTATGTTTATTGTAATCGTTTGGTTGATCAGCTAACTCAGTTTCTAGCTTAGTTTATAGCCCTCCATCCTTCGCATGTCATTTTAAGAGTTTCTTTTAAGTTTTCAGGATTATGGCAACATTTTGGTGTCTTATTCATCCTTGTCAGTTTGGTGGTTCGTGAGTAACAGGGACTAATAGGTAATAGACGGAGAAACAAGAAGAAAGATTATGACAATTCTCAATTTTTTTTTATTAGCATTTTCTCAGCTTCAGTAAAAGTGAGTTGAAATCAGAGGGTAGGTTTGCACTTAGGATAGATAGGGGTGTCTATTCATATCCATAGTGCTGGGCTTTACCTTTGCTTTAAGTGCTTGCTGCCATCCTACATGTAAAGTCAATACATTTCCACCACCTCCATACCTACATAGAAATTGCTCCCTTAATGGCTTCCCAGTGACCTAGACCCAATGTAGCAACTGATTTAGTAGCATTGTGTGTGTGTACTGTGATGCTGCCCTGAGTGAGGTGTAAGTGGACAGTTTGTGTGTGTGTGTGTGTGTGTGGGTTTTTTTTTTTTTTTTTTTTTTTTTTTTTTTTTTTTTTTTTTTTTTTTTTTTTTTTTTTTTTTTTTTTTTTATTTTAATTATTATTATTATTATTATTATTATTATTATTATTATTATTATTATTATTATTATACGTTTAGAGCCTATAGCACCTGTAGGCTATTTCTTTTAAGGGCTCAAGTGGTCGGGCCTGCACATTCTGGAGAGTCGTGATGTCGGTCGCTCTCGCCCGTTGGTGGCGCAGGCTGGATTTTTATAGTTGCTGGTTGCCTGAAAAGTTCTGCTTATTATAAAGGTTGGCCTTCTAAGTTGTAAACAAACATTATTGTATTTATTTATGCGGCTATTATTAAATGTTTCAAATGTTTATATAAAACACCATTGGAATAGCAAAGGAATGAACATTGTGAAATCTTGAGGTCCCGTGGGGTGAGACTTGACCTTGGGGGTCATTAGATAACTATACTCTATTTTTTTTAACAAGGCAAAAATTCCTTCTATCTTAAGGTCTCATGCTTAAAATTATGCCTATGTTTACCTGATAATATGGTTAACTATGATAAAATACAGCTGAAATTAAGAAGAAGCATAGTATTGCCTTCTCCTGGCATCAAATATCAGTCAGTAAGTAGCAAGGGGTTAGATTTTTTGCCTCGCTAAAATAAACAGACTATAAGGATGCAAGACCGTACTGGACATCCACTATCTTATCTTTATCATTCCCATCCATCCATACAGTTGCCTTATCAGTAAGGTTTCTTAAGCAGTGATACCCTTTCTTACTATCACTGGCGATAATCTCCTTCCTTTGGTAACTTCATAACTACTACTAAGATATGTATGTAATCTGGGGCAACAGTAAATAAAAGAGCTGTGCGATCCCGCCAAGATAGAATATAGAGATTTATATTATATATTTACCTTATTTATTTATATTTATATTGATACTTTCTATATTATCCTTGGTTCCTGCTGTAGCCTCTCATTAGTTTCCTGGTGCTTGAGGCAGCTATCTGGTTAGGGCACCTCAGTCTGCAAGGCCAGGCAGAAGCAAGGATGATATTTAAAGTCCCTATCTCTGTAAAGATTATCTACCTCTATATACTATCCTTGGGTAGAAGGGACCAAGTAAGCCCTCTAGAAACTGGCTGTAACATTCCGTTCCTTTCCCCTTCCCTCACCAATTCACACTTTCTCTATAACCCCTCCCCTTTTATGCTTTGCCATAGTGCCATATGACCTCTGATGTCTGGCAATTTTCCCCCTTTTTTTTGGCATTAAATCAATCAATCAATACAGATATAGGTTATAAAGAGGAAAGTGTTAGGGTATTTCAGACATCTATGTGTAGGACATCCTATGGTCTCCTTATCACAGTGTTTTTAAGGAGGTGATCAGATGTCCTTCATAAAAAGAAAAACATAGTAACTCATTTATGTGACTGTAACATTCCATTCCTTTCCCCTCCCTCACCATTTCTCTATAACCTCTCCCCTTTTTATGCTTTGCCATAGTGCCATATGATGTCTGGCACGTTTTCCTCTTTTTGGCATTAAATTAATCAATCATTTATGTGATTATAAGATCTCATGTTTAATTAATAAGGTGATGCAAAGTGTTATTATAGAAGCAGCATCCTGTTCCTTTATATACCTAGTACTGTTGGCTTGTGTGTAAAGTACTTTGTATACCTAGCATATACTAGTAGCATATAGCCATATACTGTATACTGTATTCCTAGATACTCATCAACCTAAATGTAACCGTCCTATTATTACACTGCTCATCTACTTAAGAGATTGCTTTTATTATATTCTCAGGTACTGCGTGTATCTTTTTACCTGGGGGGATGGGGGAAGGGTGTAGTGTGATTTTTTAAAGGATGGGAGGGGGGGGTTAAATCACGTGACCTTCCTCCCAGGGTCATTATTGGGGGTGGTTTGACCTCAGTAGTGGTGGTGGTAGTATGTCCTTGGGGTGTATGTCCAGGCTTTTTTTTTTTTTTTTTTTTTTAGCGAAAGCCCATTGAAGTCTCACTTGTGAAGACTCAGAGGATAAGATAAGATACTTGGATTATATATAGAAAATTCACAGGTATGCATTTCCTAATAGAGACGTTAACAGCGAATGGGACTCGAACGCGGGGAGGCTTTACGTGAACCCATGGAGATCGCTACCAGTGAGCCACCATGACGAGCTTATCTTTGACGAGTCCACATACATTTGTATTTCATCCAGCTTTACCCAATTAACAGGGATTTGCGGACCTACCGTAGATAACACTATAGTCGCCAGTCACTTGCCACTGCACTAATGTCGCCAGCCACAATATATTACAAATTTTAGTATCACTACAGCCTTGTATGTGCCACTGAAAACATGTAGTGTGATGTACATAATATAAACTACTGTGCATATGCCTCTTCAGTGGCACATACAAGGCTGTAGTGATGCTAAAATTCGTAATACATTGTGCCTGGCGACATTAGTGCAGTGGCAAGTGACTGGCGACTATAGTGTTATGTACGGTAAACGATCTCATTATGTCCATATATATCTAACTACTGGGCTTGTGTCTAGTATGCAGTGATTGTTTGAGTAGGCCTATTGTTCTATCATGGACAGCCTCATAACCGAAATTGCCATGTTATCCCATAAGAACATAAGAAAATAAGGAAGCTACAAGAGGCCGCGAGACCTACACGTGGTAGTTCCTGTATTAAGGCTGCACGTTCATTCCTGATATTAACCCTTTCACGCCCAGATCTTTCCATTAATATATAAAATCATCTAGTTAGCCATTAAATTATAAAAAGTAAATTAATATACCCAATTAGCTAGTGGACAAGGATACTAAGCACGTCATATCTATTAACATTGCTTATAACCATTAAAATTGTCTAATGGTATCCAAATTACAATGGAAATTACGTTCTGGGTCTCAAGGGGGTGATAACACGACAGGTTTTTGATTAGAAAACCACATATTTCGGCACATTTCTACATGCCTACAGGGACACCTCACACATTAGCTGTCATCTACCACAGCCCCTATCGCATTAGTGACTTGTACAGCACATGTCTTGGGCAGCTGCAGTATGTATGACAGCTGCGTGTCTGACATGTGACCTGTGCAGCAGACGACACCCAAACAGCTGATTGACGCCAGGCCTCCCGGATATGACGTCAACCCTTAATGCCAAATACTACCACACTAACTGTCTTCACTACATAAATAAACACATTCACAAACTACAAACATGCCCTATAATACCTTCATTAATACCACATGTCATTAAAGTATCTGTGTGTAAGGGTAGGGGTGTATTTCCTGTATGAGACATGTGTTTATATAGCTGTCTGATGGGACACGTATCATCCGGTCTCCAAGTATCTGTGTGTATGTGTGTGTGTGTTGACAAGATAACTGTATTTCCTTGATTTTCTGACACTGTGGACACGCATAGGCCAGCACACAGGTGAGGGACATACCAGGTATTATCCCCATGTCTTACTGTACCGGTAATATGTCCCAGTAACCCGTATGTCCATGTATGCCCTAGTTATGACTGTACGTGGGCAGGGTGATGTGAGTGATGTGTCATGATGTGTAGGGGGTTTGAATATTAATGTGTAGGGTTAGTTTAATGTGTAGGGTTAATGGGAGGGGGTAATGGGTGGCCTGGTGTGGATGGGTGGTGGTGCAATATGTTGGGGAGACTACAGGCTAGACACTTGCTGCATAACGGGGTGCAGTCAGTTCGTACATAAGTTGTTTCGTACATATGCTTAGTTTAATGTTATGGGTTAATGGGAGGGGGGTAATGGGTGGCCTGGTTATGGTAGGGGGTGGGACGTTATGTGTGATGGTGCAATATGTTAGGTGGAAACTACAGTAGGGTGCAGTCAGTTCGTACACAAGTTGTTTCGTACACCCAAAAAGTTGGTTCGTGGTCTATATGAAACCATAGTCGTTTCGTACACTTAGCTCAGAGTTGAACTTGATTACTACGGTAGAGTTACGAATCGACACCAGTGATGTACGAAAAAACTCCAAATCAGTGTACGAAACAGCAAACATAACTTGTGTACGAAACTCCCTGTAACCTGCCTAATAGTGGTCGGATGTCCATTCATTGTCCAGTGAAGGGGTTACAAGTGAGGTTAGATTTAATGGTATTATTATGAATTAGGTCATCCTCGAGCCTGACAATTCTATCCTGTCTCATCGTGTAGATCTCTTCATTCTGAGTCTTTTGAACCCCATTTCCCATGGCGCAATTGAATAATAATGGCGTTACATGTACTGCCGAAAATCTACCGTTATTTCAGCCAGAAACGGTAAAGCTAGGTTAAATTAGGTTAGGTTAGTAGAGGTGGGGTTTGGTTTAGTAACATGATATCAAGAAAAATAGAAAATTATGGTAATAATAGACGAGGACTTCGCAGTCGTTTCCAGAGACACCGACTATTTTTTCCTGGCCTAAAATAGGTGCTTTTTTTAATGGAGATAGTTTTAATTTGTGCAAAACCATAGTTTAAAAAAAAAAAAAAAAAAAAATCTGAATTTTATGGTACCGTTTCCATTAAAAACACTGTATCTCCATCAGAAAAGGCACTAAAACTTGGCTGGGAAAAATTAGTCAGGGTCTTATAGGTTTAATGGAACCTAACCTAACCTTATAAGGTTAGGTTAGGTATACTTTGTGGTTAAGGTTAGGTTAGGTTTCATTAAAACCTATAAGACCCTGACAAATTTTTCCCGGCAAAGTTGTAGTACTTTTTCTTATGGAGATAGTGTTTTTAATGGAAACGGTACCACAAAATTCGTTGAAGAATTTAAAAAAAATTATTATGGGTTTGCGCAAAATAAAATGATCTCCATTAGAAAAAGCACCTATTGTAGGCCAGGGAAAAATAGTTGGTGTCTCTGAAAACTATCGCGAAGTCCTCGTCCATTATAACCCAGATTCATTCAAAACACATCAAAACTATTGAGAAAATTATATTTCGGCCTCTAAATTGATGAATGCCCACTACCAAAATTTTACCATTCAGCCGATAGGAGTTTGTAGGTGGCAGTTAGTTTAAGGGAGGGATGGGGATCGTTGGGAGTGAGGACTTCTACTACAGCATAGAATATATATACCAAGACTAGAAGTGAGATTTCTAGTGAATCTCAGTGAATACAGTAGTATTCAACTTTTGAGTAATTTACGGTTTTACCGCAGTTTAATGCGTTACAAAGCACATGGTTATAAGCTCGGGTCCGACTATGAGGTTACGGGGCCACGCCAACCTGCTTTATGCTAACGCGGGTTGAGGAGGTAAAAACAGACTTGACGTGGTCCTGACTTTTATGGTAACGCAAGCAGACCTTGAACGAGTAACGAGACCTTGGTTCTGACGTGGCGTAATTTTTTTTAAATGTTGCGTCAGTTACCCTGGACAAGTGACATGGCAGTGTCGTGGCCATGACGTGGCTCTGTCTTTGTCTGACGTGGCTGACGAGGCATTAACGTCACTGACGTGGCGATCAGGCTGACGTGAGTGACGCGAAAAAATTCCTGCGTCAACCAGTTTCAGGCAATTTTATCTAACGTGGGTTAACGTGGACCCGTAACCTCACAGTGGGACCCGGGCTATAACCATCCTCAACTTGTAGATCTAACCATTTGCAGTAATATTTCTAGCCCCTAAAGCAGCTGTCGGAAATTAAAAATAACATAAAGATGGTCTGGGTGGGTTGTGCCCCCTCAGTTAGGTTAGGTTATTTAACTAGTGGGTTCTGGGCAGGGGTGCAGAGCCCTCAGTACGGTCAGATTAGTGTTGATAAATAGGGAGTATTGTATTAGTGTTGATAAATAGGGAGTATTGTATTAGTGTTGATAAATAGGGAGTATTGTATTAGTGTTGATAAATAGGGAGTATTGTATTAGTGTTGATAAATAGGGAGTATTGTATTAGTGTTGATAAATAGGGAGTATTGTATTAGTGTTGATAAATAGGGAGTATTGTATTAAATAACAGTTTTACAGTAAGTGTTTCTTTTCCTTCAGCAGGATGATGCAGGACGTGCTGGAGGCCAACGAGCCCATCTCCCAGCCCGGCCTCATCCAGAGAATAAGCACCAGCATCACCAGGGTAAGTAGCCATCCACGCCACACACTCCCCTCACACCTCCACACACTCCCCCTCACACCTCCCCTCACACCTCCCACCTCGGCACCTCCACACCTCCCACCAGGGCAATAGAAAGTCACAGGCCACTTGGAGAATAAATATTAGGATCAATTAGGAGTATTGTTTCACTTCTTAATCGTAATGCTTTTGGAGATTGATCATGTTTACATTACCTGATGCATTCTGAAAAAGTGTCACCGAATGAACTTCCATTGCAAATCTTTAGTTCCGAGAAATTGTATTGTCTGTTTGAGTAAGAATTTTGTGTATGTGTACATATGCAAGACATTTTTTTCTTAGTCGCACACAGTTGTCCCTACTTCCTGCCTACCGTCAATAACACTGTAGTCGCCACTGCACTAATGTCGCCAGGCGCCATATACTACAAATTTTAGCATCACTACAGATTTGTATGTGCCATTAAAGAGGCATGAAGTAGTATTTATGTTATGTACATGTCTTTAGTGGCACATACATGTCTGTAGTGATGTTAAAATTCATAATATTCGCCTATGAAATTTGCCTGGCGACATTAGTGCAGTGGCGACTCTATGTAGTGTTATTGATGGTAGGTGTGTTAGTGCTTGTGTTTCTAGCCGTGACTGTAGTCTATTTTTTTTATGAGGTGAAAAATTCTGACCCCTTGCTGCTTACTGACTGATATTTGATGCCAGGAGAAGGTATTACTATGGTTCATCTTAACTTCAGTTGTATTTTATCATAGTTAACCATAGTATCAGATAAACATAGGCATAACTTAAAGCATGAGACCCTAAGATTTTTTTGCCTCATTAAAAAGAATAGACTATAGTGTGCATGTGTCCCTAATGAATTTTTACGCATATATCTCCAAATTTCCTCTTCCTACCTGAAAACCCCACATTCCCACCAGTGCCCAAGCTTGTTAGGGGAGAGGGAAATATTTCTAAAATTGTAGATTTTGCCGCAGAAATGAGTGTCAGAATCATTGAAAACTCATCAAAATCTATTAAAATATGTTGTTTAGAGGGAGCTCGATTCTGGTGGACTGGTGGTATTGTAACAATTTGCCAATATTCTTTTATGCTAAAGGGGAATAAGATGGTTCTGTAAACCCCTTGAGACCCAGAACGTAATTGCCCTTATAATTTGGGTACCAGTAGACAATTTTTAGTGAATGTAAGCAATATTTTATAGATGTGACCTGTTTAGTATCCTTATCGACTAACTAATTTGGTATATTCAGTTACTTTTTGTGATTTTATGGCTCGACAACATACATTTTTTTATAGCAAAGGAAAGATCTGGGCGTGAAGAGGTTAAGTCCTTGTATTGAGGGAGGTGATGTTTGGCTTTGATGGTGAAGGCTGTGAGGATTATAACTTCAATCAGGAATAATAATAATAATAATTTTATTAGCGCCCGGAGGCATACAGACAAAAAAAGCAACAATAACAAGACAAGGAGTTAACTTAAGTACTAGAGCAAAACAACAAAATACATGATATAGGCACATTATAGCAGGCATGTGGTGGTTGAGGTTATATTCAGAACAAGTGGGCAGTATGTGTTCCATTAGATAGCGGGCTGTTTAGTGAAGTCCAGTAAAACCTCTCATATTCGGACTAATTGGGCCAAGTAGTGATTCGAGTAATGCAAGGATCCGAATAATGGGGGGATTATATATGGGGGGGATATGTTATAATAAAAAATAAAAAAAAATTAGGTGAAAAAAGCAAGGAAATTTCGACCCCTATAAAAAAAAAAAAAAAAAAAAAAAAATATTAGGTTATATAAGCAGGAAATTTCGACCCCTAAAAAAAAAAAAAAAAAAAAAAAATTTCTAGGTGTATAAAGCTAGGAATTTCGACCCCTAAAAAAAAAAAAAAAAAAAAAATAATAAAAATAATAATATAATATAATATATAATATTTAGTGTATATATACTAGAATTTCGCCCCTTAAAAAAAAAGAAGGAGAAGGTCCGAATAATGTCAAAGTCCGAATAATGAGGGTCCGAATACGAGAGGTTTGACTGTATTAGACACCAGGCAAGGCAAAGAAAAGGAGAAAACACTGGTGATATCTGCTCTTCTTCTTTTTGTTGTCTATCTCTCTCTTCTGCTTGTAATCGCTATCTTTCCTCTTCTTTTACAATCACTTGATGCTTAACGTAATCAGTTTTTTATGGACAGCATATATATTGTTGGTTTTGTTTTCTCTCTCATAATCAGCTATAGAAATCAACATCCCTCTTACACTTACCCCAACGTGTATGCCTTTACTGATGATCTGATCTTCACACACACACACACTCTCTCTCTCTCTCTCTCTCTCTCTCTCTCTCTCTCTCTCTCTCTCTCTCTCTCTCTCTCCTCTCTCTCTCTCTCTCTCTCTCTCTCTCTCTCTCTCTCTCTCTCTCTCTCTCTTCTTCAACTCTCTCTTTCTCAGTCTCTTGACTCCAATTTCATGCATCCATAAAAAAAATGCTTTTAGATTATAGAGGGTATGATTCCATTTTTTTTCTTAGATCATCATATTCAAAAGGAAAAAAATGCTTTGTGCGTAATGTCGTATGGGATGGTGTTAGCTGTCACGGCCATCTGGCGGGGCCGGTCACCTAAGAGTGTGGCTGGTGTTGTGGCATTGCCTAGGGCTGTGGCGGTCTTGGGCCAAAGATTGGTTGAATGGCCTCGTCCCCCTATCTGCCTCAAGGTGTGATAAGCCAAGGAGAGTTATAGACGCCAATAAATAGATTAAAATTAGTGCGTACATACTTAAAATTTTACATAACTATGCGTATTTTATTGGATGGAGTTATTTATGACTTTTTATGATGCTTATCAATGGCAATGTAAGATTACTTGATTATAGGTGTGAAATAATTTTAGCTTTAAGAAGTAATTTTTTCAGTAGTGTAAGACGATGAATTACACTTTGTTGTGACGTAATCCCAAGAGACAACACACGTAGAGGCCAATATCAGAGTTCCTCAATGAAAGAAAACACTTAAACAGAATTCAGAGGTCAGATTTAGGGAGAATCTGTGGTCTAATCTTTGTTATTCTCAGCTGATAACAGATGATGACACCAATCAGTTGACCATTGCTCCCAGGGCGGCCCCTTGGAGGATCAGTGCTTCTCAGGGCTCGGTGATGAGTGCTTCACAGAGAGATAGTTCCCATGGATAGCTTAGTTGTGCCTTGAATCATTAGCTACTTATCCACCAACCTAACTCTGATGTTAAAATAGAGACGGTAATCATGCGCCGCAACCATAGATCCCATGACTCAAAGGACCATGGCAAACGGTCCTTAACGCCACATTTTCTTTACATGGTGAGTGGATGCTGTAGAAGGTCAATCGCAGAGTTACATACCTTACATATCTTTAACCCCTTGAGACCCATAACGTAATTTCCAATGTAATTTGGGTAACCATTAGACAATTTTAATGAATATAAGCAATATTTAATAGATATGACCTGTTTATATCCATGTCCACTAGTTAATTTAGTATATTCAGTCACTTTTCGTTATTTTATGGCTAACAACAAACAATTTTATATAGCAAAGGAACGATCTGGGCACGAAGGGGTTAACTCTGTGGGGTCAATCTTTCTGTAGTTCGGCTTCTGGGGCATCAAACTCCTTTTTTGTATTGATGTTGAAATGATCTCCTAATCCCAGTCCTGTATATGATATTTATAGCTCGTCTTGTGATAAACATTAAAGTATTTGCCATCAGTTTGACCACAAAGATCCAGGTAGTGGTGGCTCATCACAAGTATGTTCCTCAAATAAGTTGAAGTCTCGAGTTGAAATCTTGTCTGGTGCATTTCTGCCTTTAACATGAAGAGACCAATGTTGGCAATTTTCACTACTGGATTTTAAGCTGTGTGTATCCCGTAAGAAATGTCAAAAAACCCACCTAAGTACTGAGAGCGACCTTAGATCAGGGTGGAGTGAAGAGAAAGTTAAAATTGCTGTTTTCTTATCAAAATAGGAAACAGCTTACAATTTATTTTACACCTATTATAACATTTATGATTTTTTTAAACCTTTTTATTGTTAGTTTCAAAGAGATGGGATGATGGAGTGTCGCTGGAGAAATGGGGATGAAATGGAAGTGTCTGTGGAGAAATGGGGATGATGGAAGTGTCGCTGGAGGATAGGGTTGACATGGTATTGTGCTGTGATCCAGGATAGGAAGCTGCAGGATGTCAGAGGACTCTCCTTTTCACCTCTCCAGAGCCTCTTTTGGTGTCTCGTCTGTCTTGTCTGCCTCACCCCTCACCTCCTCTGCTCTCCTGTTCTGCTCATATAAAGAATGCCATCACCATACTGTACATCCTTGAGCAACATCTAACAAAATCTCTCATTTCTCATTATAATATTGTCTTGTGCCTGGCCAGAGTTATTCTTATTTAAAAAAAGAATATGGCTTTTAAGATTCGGGGTTATTCATAATACATAACCTTACTCAGTGCCATTTCTAGCCTTTTTGGGGCCCTATTTTGTAAATCAATGGTGGGGGTATTCCAAGGCTTCTAAGATGGTCCGGGGGCATTCCTTTAATATTTAAATACATCTATCTTGTGCACTTTAAGAGGAAAAGAGACTAGATTCTAAGAATAAAGCAAATAATGGCAGCTTGGGGTCCTCCTTGGTGGCTTCGGGGGCCCTATGCAACCACATACTTCGCATATACTAGTAGAAACGGCCCTGGCATTATTCATATACATTACCATGCCATTACCATTGCCACTGCGGATGGTTATGGCAGTGGCAATAACAACAGTGTTTCCTCTCCCCCCTGGGCGTGTGGCAGCTGTACCAACACTACCTGGACAAATGGACGCCCCACACGGCCTCTCGGTGGGCCTTCACGATAGTCCTCATCCTGGGCTTCATGGTGCGCATCACCCTCAGGCAAGGCTGGTACATCGTCTGCTACGCCCTCGGCATCTACCACCTCAACCTCTTCCTCGCCTTCCTCACACCCAAGATTGATCCGGCGTTCTCATCAGACGACGGTGAGGGTGTGTGTTTTTTTGCACTGTTTATTACCCTTTTTTTCCTCTCTCTCTCCTCTCTCTCTCTCTCTCTCTCTCTCTCTCTCTCTCTCTCTCTCTCTCTCTCTCTCCTCTCTCTCTCTCTCTCTCTCTCTCTCTCTCTCTCCTCTCTCTCTCTCTCTCTCTCTCTCTCTCTCTCTCTCTCTCTCTCTCTCTCTCTCTCTCTCTCTCTCTCTCTCTCTCTCTCTCTCTCTCTCTCTCTCTCTCTCTCTCTCTCTCTCTCTCTCTCTCTCTCTCTCTCTCTCTCCTCTCTCTCTCTCTCTCTCTCTCTCTCTCCTCTCTCTCCTCTCTCTCTCTCTCTCTCCTCTCTCTCTCTCCTCTCTCTCTCTCTCTCTCGCTCTCTCCTCTCTCTCTCTCTCTCTTCTCTCTTCTCTCTCTCTCTTCTCTCTCTCTCCTCTCCTCTCTCCTCTTCTCTCTCCTCTCTCTCTCTCTCTCTCTCTCTCTCTCCTCTCTCTCTCTCTCTCTCTCTCTTCTCTCTCTCTCTCTCTCTCCTCTCTCTTTCATCATGGACTGGCCAAGGGCAAAAAAAAAAAAAGTAACAAAAAACCCGCTTAGTTGCCAGTCCCTCTAAAGGAGACAGTAAGAGAATATAAAAAGTCTTATCTATCTAACTGTCTATTTGTCTCTCTTTATACCTGATTTTTTCTTTCTTTGCTTTTCCATTTTTACATGAGGCCTTTCTTCTTTTTCTTGTAACAAAGCTAGTCAATATATATGCTGGTTTATTTTTTTTTTTTTTTTTTTTTTTTTTTTTTTTTTTTTTTATACAGTATATATATAACATTTCATCTTAATTTTGAGTTAATTGTGGTACATTTTATTCCAGGATTGCTGTCAAAAAATACATAGTCATACTTTTGGTTAGCTACTCTATAGTTATACTTTGGTTATGCTTTGGTAGTTATACATGGCTGCTATATATGAGCTTGTTTTCACTGTACTGTAGACTGTTATCACATGAGGGAAAGAGACCTTATCTACACCTACACGTCTGTTCCTATTCCATTCATTATTGCCATGCCATTATTATTGTTCATGGTTGCCGTGTGCAGATGACGGGCCGGGGCTGCCCACTAAGGTCAACGAGGAGTTTCGACCTTTTATGCGGCGACTCCCGGAGTTCAAGTTTTGGTACAGCGTCACCAAGTCTACGCTGGTGGCCTTCTTCTGCTCCTTCTTCCAGGTATTTGTTGTGACCAGTGTTGTTTTTATTACTACTACTACTACTACTACTACTACTACTACTACTACTACTACCTGACAATGTAGTGACAAAGAAAATACACTCATAGAAAGTGATAGCGTGAAAAGAGGCTCAGTGCTAAGTGTTATGGAGGTGGAAATGCATGAGATTCTTCAAGCTAAGATCGACTCCATGACTACAACTCATTTCCTGTACATCACAACTAGGTAATACAGACACACACACACACACACACACACACATATCCACATAGACAGACTTACCATTAGTAAATTAAGTTTGTGTGGTTTTATCGTCCTTCGCTCCCTTACAGGTGTTCAATGTGCCTCATGTTTATATTACTACTACTGCTATAATTACTACTACTACTACTACTACTACTACTACTACTACTACTACTACTACTACTACTACTACTACTACTACTACTACTACTACTACTACTACTACAGCCAAATTCCCAACATCCGACCTCCAAACATCCGACTTGTCCAAACAACCGACTTTTTTCACCACCACATTGTGTCTTGTTTTGGCCATTTATTTGACTTAGTTTTTTTATAGTTTTTAGAAAACATTGATTTGTGGCTTTATTTATGCATGAATTTTACTTTCGCGTATACCACTGGATCGGCCTTCAAGAGCTGCATCTTTTATGTTCTATACCATTTTGTCCTTACGTTTATGGTTACTGTGATATCCGAACATCCGACTATTCCAATTATCCAACCTACCTTCGTTCCCCCCAAGGTCGGATAATTAATACTTAGCTGTACTACACACTCACTCACACTCACTACGACACACACACACCACACACCTAGACAGACTTACCATTAGTAAATGAAGTTTGTGTGGCTTCATCTTGCTTCGCTCCCTTGCAGGTGTTCAATGTGCCTGTGTTCTGGCCCATCCTGGTCATGTACTTCATCACCCTGTTCTGCATCACCATGAAGAGACAGATCAAGGTAAGCCCCTCAGACCTGTAGTGTCAGACCTTAAGCCTTGTTTGTAGCACTGTCTCATCCCTGTACATCTTTTGTAGTCTATGACACTTTAATTGTTGCCTATTGCTACCTTATAAATCATTGTAATTTTCATTTTTCAGTTATCTTTAAAATGAAAGTTGTTGTTTGGATGCATTTTGTAGGAAACTAAAAACAAGACAATGTTAGAACTGCGATTCTCGGCATTTGTCTTCCCTGTCTTCTCAAGCTGGCTCACTGATACAAGCTTTCTTTCCAGCACATGATCAAGTACAAGTATTTACCCTTCTCGCTGGGCAAGCCTCGTTACAAAGCACAAGACAACGCCGCCAAGCCCCCGGCGCACTGACCCTGCCGTGCAAGGGTCGCCAGGACACTCCTAGGGTTAACGTGAGCCACTGACGAAGCTGTTTTACACTTCTCGTGGCTGGTCTTTTTTTATTTATTACAATTATTTTCTTTTTTTTCCAACCTACTAGAATAAGTTGATAAATCACACGCCACGGGAAGTACCGAGCGGCGTGTTGGCGAGGCGGTAACGAGGCAGTGGCGGTGATTAGTGCCGGTGCAAAGTGTCTGTGCCAGTGGAGGAACAAACTATTGTGTTGGACAGCCAGCAGCAAGCAGCCTCCAATACCTCGAGGCTGCACGACTGTTCCTCCTCTGCTTCCCTAACAGTTTGGGGCTGACAGTCTCCTCACAGAGTTCAGCTCCACCTTCACTTAGTAACTACAAATAAGAGAAGCAAGAAAAGAGAATATGAATATTTTTCTCCTAGTGATACTTTTGATATTGCACTGAGTGATGGGTGTAATGTTTCTTTGGTCATTTATTTCTTTAATGTTTTTTCTTCGAGAGTTAAGGAAAGAGAAAGTTTGATCTCTTTCCTTAATTAGATGAATCTGTTAATTCTTCATCCAACATGTAAGCAAGAAAAGCCTGCCATGGACACGGTCTTGATGGGAGGGCGTGGCGTGTCCGGGCAGGGCTTGGGGAACCTTCACTGGTATAAGTGTCGAGAAAATACCTTTTTATATATTGGTCATGCTGGCTGGTTGCCGACACCTTTATCTTACCAGGAAATAGTGCGCAAACTTACAGAAGGGCAAGTGCTAGTAAGGACTAACATTTTTGGGTATCCTGTGGATACTGCATTTACTTTCAACTAAAATGTGCAAGACTTCTTGTACCATATGACATTCTTCTCTTTTCTGTTTCCTGGAAGGCTCTGATTCAAGGGCAGGGAAATGATGGGTCACCTGAGATTAATGCAGGGAAAGATTATAACCTGGCCTGCATTTGGGAAACTGTTCAATTTTCCAACCTTTAGACAGACAGACCTTCAGACAGAAGCAGAGAAAGGGAAGAAAGTTGTGATGCCTTTCTCAATGGTTTAGATGTTTTATGGAACTATGCAGAAAAATTATTGAGATATTTGAAGAATTAATATAATGTTGCGCCCCAAAGTAAGTGCTGACATCGACATGATAACCTGTGCAGTGACCTCTGTTTACACTCTCAAGGTCTTCACATAGGTGGTAACTGTATTACTGTTCAGTGTTGTCACAGATTTTCATATTTTTCATTCATTGTGTTTGTGCTTGTGTTGTCAAGTCAATGAAGATACAATTATAAAGTGTTGCCGGAGAATTCCCTGATTAAGGTGGTTGTTTACTAAGAGAAAACAATTGTGAGTTAAGGTCAGTAAGAAACTTTTTTTTTTTTTACATGTATACTAATTTTTTCTTCTGTTATGGTGATTGTGTGCGTGCGTGTGTTCGTACACTCGTACGTCTGCATTGTGTAAGTGTCTGTATGCATGCATGGCGTGTGAAACTGATTGAAAGAATGTATAAGTTCCCTCAAGAGATCTCCAAAGAGAATTATAGTTTACTTTTTTTATTATGATCAAAATGCAGTAAGGAAGCCACGCCCCCTGCCTCCCCTTCTATTGTATGGGGCAGCTGATTGGTGCACTCCTCGTATCATCACTACCAATCACAATATCTTCACTACTTAACAGTGTGTGACCACTGGACAGAGCAATCTTCACTATAGAGGGTGACAAAATCAAAAATCCCTTTGTAGTGAAGATTGCTCTGTCCAGTGGTCACGCGGCTGTTAAGTAGTGAAGATATTGTGATTGGTAGTGATGATACGAGGAATGCACCAATCAGCTGCCCCGTAGAAGAGAAGGGGAGGCAGGGGGCGTGGCTTCCTTACTGCATTTTAACCATAATAAAAAATAATAGGCTATAGCAGAAGGAATGCTGGTCAACAAATATAGAAGGAATGGGATAGAAGACATAAGGGAAAAAAACTTATCGACACTTCCATCAACAGCAAAGATGTTAAATACTTCTTGCAGGAACTTTCATAACTTCCTTGTGACTCATATCTTCCTGTATCATCTTATCAATGCAGCCTTCAATACTCCTATCCCTCTCCACTCCTCTCTTCAATACTCCTATCCCTCTCTACTCTCTTCAATACTCCTATCCCTCTCTACTCTCTTCAATACTCCTATCCCTCTCTACTCTCTTCAATACTCCTATCCCTCTCTACTCCTCTCTTCAATACTCCTATCCCTCTCCACTCCTCTCTTCAATACTCCTATCCCTCTCCACTCCTCTTCAATACTCCTATCCCTCTCCACTCCTCTGTACCTTTACCTCTACTCTATCTGATACTTAAATGGTCTTTCGGTCTTTCTCCTCCAAGATTCATGGTTAACGACCGTGAAAACTCGAGTAATAAACACCTTAAAAATCAGCCATTACATACTTGGCCATACTGGAAACTTGCGATAAATTAGGAGCAAGGTGGGTGTTGCGTGGTCACAAGGCGATAATAATTACAGAAAAAAGGGTCGGCTTGTTTTTTTCCCTAACACTTCCACCCCTCAAAAAATATCTTTGCCAATGACTGTTTAAGCATGTCATATAAATTACCTTTGTCTACTGATTTCTTGTTATAAGCCTCAAGTTAGCTGCCTCACATAAACTTTCCTTACTCACCCCACCGTCCCATTTCCCAATTTATGATCTTCCCCCATCAAATCAGATACACGTCCTTCCTCTCTCTCTCTCTCTCTCTCTCTCTCTCTCTCTCTCTCTCTCTCTCTCTCTCTCTCCTCTCTCTCTCTCTCTCTCTCTCTCTCTCTCTCTCTCTCTCTCTCTCTCTTTTTTTTTTTTTTTTCCTGTGCTATTCTCTTCATATTTTTATCCATTACATCACGTCTGTCTTTCCTCGCCTTATTTTTTCTCCCCTTCTTCTTAACGTTGTTTTTATGCTTTGTCTTTATCTGCATTTCTTCTTAAGTGGCGTGTTAATCCCCTTTTCCTTCCTTTCCTCCCCTTTCTCTTTATTTTTAAGGCGAAAGTAAAATAATCTGATCTAACCCTACTGCTATAACGTTGCATTCCTTTCCCCTTCCCTCACCATTTCACTCTTTCTCTATAACCCCTTCCTCCCCTTCATTATGCTTTGCCATAGTGCCATATGACCTGATGTCTGGCACATTTCCCCTTTTTTTGCATTAAATCAATCGATCTATGTCATATAAATGTGTTGTAAGCTCCACCACAAGGCTCTGTTTGTCCCTATTGTTGGATTTCTCCCGGAGTAATTTAACCTCCTTCCTCCAACAAATACACATCCTTCTAATCTAACCATCCTGCTGTAACATCCCGTTCTTTCCCCGTTTAACTTTTTCTATAACCCCTCCCCTTTATATGCTTTGCCATAGTGCCATATGACCTCTGATGTCTGGTACATTTTCTCCTTTTTGGCATTAAATCAATCAATCTGTGAGCCTCCATTGTTGGATGGGGTGTATTGTGGGTGTGGAGGGGAAGGAAAGAGGGGCGGTGTAGTGGATAAAATGATGCAGTAACCAGTAATGCTAGATATTTTTCAGACTTTCTCTTTCATATTCTCTCTCTCCTTCTCTGTATTATCCTTTTCCTTCTCTCCCTTCCTTCCTTTCTCTGCTTTCCACCCTGCCATGCCTTCTCTTTCTCACTATTTTTTTCACTCCCTCCTTTTTTTTGTCAACTGAAATGTTTTAAGTTTTTTTTTGTTTCCCTCATCCACTGTCTCATTTCAAAGTCGACAGGTTCTCTCTCTCTCTCTCTCTCTCTCTCTCTCTCTCTCTCTCTCTCTCTCTCTCTCCTCTCTCTCTCTCTCTCTCTCTCTCTCTCTCTCTCTCCTCTCTCTCCTCTCCTCTCCTCTCTCTCTCTCTCTCTCTCTCTCTCTCTCTCTCCTCTCCTCTCCTCTCCTCTCTCTCTCTCTCTCTCTCTCTCTCTCTCTCTCTCTCTCTCTCTCTCTCTCTCTCTCTCCTTCTCTCTCTCTCTCTCTCTCTCTCTCTCTCATATCAAGGAGTATGGAGGAGGCATGGCAAAAGGCTGCTATTCGGGTTTTTCCTATGGTAGATTTGTGTATAAAAAAAAAAAATTGTGCATAGCAGTTACCAGCTGTTGTCAAAATTTAAGAAAACTTTATAATTATACAGAATTTTGTTAGGATATATTTTGTATTTATATTGTAGCCTAATGAAGTACTCCATACCCTATATAAAGTCATAAGTGTCAGGTGTGAAAGGGTTTGAAAGATTGAAATAGTATTGATGATTGACTATTGATGACGTTCTTTATAATTAGTACTACATCCAAATTTTGCTGTCATTGTATGTTATTTTCTGTGTTAATAGATCATACTGTGTTGTCAGGATGAACCAGATTTATAATGGCCTCTGTAAATATGTTGTTGAGTGAGTGAGTGGACCAGACCTTTTTACCAGGATCATGTCTTTGTACAGTCTTGTCAACAAATAGATCAACAATATCACTGTGTTTTGTTCACTTATCAATGATTAACACTTTATTTATAGTCTAGAACCCCTTACTTCTCCCTGAGTAATTAAATCTGTTTTCTCCAACAAATCCACATCCTCCATCTGATCTAACCACCCTGCTGTAACAATCGGTTCCTTTCCCCTTCCCTCACCGTTTCACTCTTTCTCTATAACCCCTCCCTTTTTAATGCTTTGCCATAGTGCCATATGACCTCTGATGTCTGGCACATTTCTCCCTTTTTGGCATTAAATCAATCAATCAATCCCCTTCCCTCACCATTTCACTCTTTCTCTATAACATCTACCCTTTTTTATGCTTTGCCATAGTGCCATATGACCTCTGATGTCTGTCCCCCTTTTTTGGCATTAAATCAATCCATCAATATCTATAGTTGCAGCTTGGCTCTTAGCTTGGTTAGGTCTGGCTTGAAGGGGACAGGTGGGCTACCGCGAGTGCCCAGACCCGTGATGGCGAAGGTACCCCCGGCGGAGGGCTGGGCGGCACACTGCTCCGGGGTCATCCTGAAGGTGCCGGTGGTGACGTACAGCGTGGCGTAGTCCTCGCCGCCCCAGCACACGGAGGTGACGCTCAGGGCCGGCACCGTCACCTCCCGCACCACCGCACGCCGCCGGGGATCCACACACACCACCTGAGGTCAGACGGATTTGAGCATGTATGTCATAACTTACTTATTACTTGACTTTTTCCCCTTTTCTTTTACAGTACAGTGCTACTCTCTCACACACATTACTTGCACTATTGAAGGTCATAACTTACACTTGCTTTATTAAATTACTACTTACACCACCTGAGGTCAGACGGATTTGAGCGTGTGTGTCTTAAACTTAACGAGTGGGCAGTCAGATGGCAGATGGAATTTAATATTGATAAATGTAGCGTTATGAATGTTGGTAGAAAAAACCCTGGTAATAGATACACCATAAGCAATGTATCGCTGAAAAGATCAGAAGGTGAAAAAGATCTTGGAGTGAGGGTGAGCCCAGACCTCCGACCTAGGAAACAATGTATTGAGGCCAGAAATAGAGCTAATAGAGTATTAGGATTCATTACCAGAAGTGTTAAAAGTAGAAGTGCGGAAGTTATTCTAAAGCTTTATCTGGCTCTAGTCAGGCCTCACCTAGACTATGCAGTTCAGTTTTGGTCTCCATATTACAGGATGGATATAGTGTTGTTAGAAAAAGTGCAGAGAAGGATGACCAAAATGATACAAGGGATGCGTAACTTTAGTTATGAGAGGAGATTGAAGTTATTAAAATTACACTCACTCGAGAGACGCAGAGTAAGGGGCGATCTGATAGAAGTTTTTAAGTGGATAAAGGGATTTAATAAAGGAGAGGTAGGAAAAGTTCTTACGGCTTTTAACCAGGGTAGAACAAGAAGTAACGGATTCAAGCTGGAAAAGCGTAGATTTAGAAAGGAAATAGGGAAAAACTGGTTCACAAATAGGGTGGTGAATGAGTGGAATGGTCTCAGTAGACAGGTAGTTAGTGCGGAGTCATTAGGGAGCTTTAAAGGGGAGCTGGATAAGTTCATGGATGGGGATGAAAGGTGGATGTAGGTAGTGTTAGGTGACAGGAACTACCACGTGTAGGCCTCGCGGCCTCTTGTAGCTTCCTTATTTTCTTATGTTCTTATGTTCTTATGTTCTTATATTACTGACTTTTTTTCCGCCGTTTCCTATTACAGCACACTTTATTCCCTTTATTTTTACAGTACTACTCTCACACACATTACTTGCACTATTGAAGGTCATAACTTACTTTACTTTATATCTCTTTTTTTTTTCCTTTTACAGCACTTTTTTTTCCCCTTTCCTTTTATAGTACTACTCTAACACATTATTTCCGCTATTGAAGGTCATAAATTACTTGACTTTATATCTCCTTTTCCTTTTACAGCACTTTTGTTTTCCCTTTATGTTGACAGTACTACTCTTAACACATTACTTGCACTATTGAAGGTCATAAATTACTTGACTTTATATCTCCTTTTCCTTTTACAGCACTTTTTGTTTCCCTTTCCTTTTATAGTACTACTCTAACACATTATTTCCGCTATTGAAGGTCATAAATTACACTTTACTAAATGACTATGTACTTACACCACCTGAGGTCAGACGGATTTGAGTCATGTATTACTGACTCATTTTCAGTACTCATCAGACGGATTTTTGAGTCATGTATGTCATAAATTACTTTATTCCCCTTTTCCATTTACTGTGCTACTCTCTCGCATTACTGACCAGTGCATTTTTTAACATCATAACTGGGCGACCAAAATGTCTCCCAGTGATGGAAAACTGTCGCCCAGGAAGGACATTTTTAAGCTACTGGGCGACAAGATATTTATTCATAAAATCCTTCTGGGATGCAATGGCTCATGTCTGTGTGTGTTAGAGCCAGAAGTACATTACTATTACTGCATAACTATTTTGATCTCCATTTATATTTATTTATTCTATTATTGCCTATATCTTGTGTCGCCCAGTAAGATTTGCTTAAAAAATGCACTGTTACGGGCACTATTGAAGAGAGAGATCTATACAGAGTACGTAAAGCTACTGACCTTGCCTCCCAAGAAACAGGCAATCCACAGGTTATCGTCTTTGTCAATGGTCATCCCGTCCGGCACTCCGTTCAGCCCGGCAGCCTTGAAGTCCAGTAGTACACGCTGCCCGCCTGCCATAAAAAAGTTGAAACAACTCCCTTATTTCACAATTTTTCCAGTTTTTTCTATATTTTCACACCCTCGAGAAAATACCTTCGCACTAACGGACAATCGGCTCTAACGGACCACTTCTCCCCCCTATTAGTCCGTTGATGCGAGGGTCCACTGTACTTCAATCCTTAAGTAACCCGATTGTATGTATTTATTGTAACTCATTCACAGGCTTGGAGATGTTGCGTTTAGCCAATCAAGTACAGAGGAACATGGCCTCCTTAGTGCCTTTTTTGTCAACTTAAATAAAATAGTCCATAGGAACCTTTGTCAAGTCCAAGAACATGCTTTGTTTGAAGGGATCCTCGTGAGCCACTTACTGACAATTTTCCTTTGGCGGCGTCGTAGTCGAAGTGGTAGACGCAGGCGGTAAAGCTGTCCACGTAGTAAAAGTGCTTCTTGTCGTTGCTCCAAGTCATGCCGTTAGAAAGAGTCACCTGCAAGCAGAATAATAACCTCATTTCTTTACATGTTGGGATGTGATCCTTTCTGTCCTCCATTATATACATATTGTTTGTCCGCTGTTAAAAGTGTGAGGCCCCATCCATTTCCCTTTCTGAGTGTTGTTCCCTTCATTGTGTGTGTTATTATTGTACATACAACAGAAGCTCAATTTAACAGAACTCAATTTACCGGAAAATAAAAAAATTCCGTAGTCATATTTTTCAATGCTAGATAAAACTCGCGAAATGTAACAATGATTTGGTGCGGTTCCACTAACGGCGATGACCCACGCGTGTGTTTTCGTGTCATCATCATGTCTTGGGGGGCCATACGAACAAACCACTGCAGAAACAGGATGTACTGGCAACGCTCTCAAATTTACAGCAAATTCCGTTATAGTACGTATCAAGCTATTATCCGGAGCCAATAACGGAAGTTCGATTTAACGGAAAATATGATTGACCTGAATCTGCCTTGGCTGAATTATTCCGTTTATCAAGCTTCTACGGCATATCAAGTGTTTCCTTAGATTGGTGCCCACTTTGCCGCTATCACCGTGTGTATGTGTGTGTGTGTTGTGTGTGTAGAGGAATTTAACCCCTTCACGCCCAGATCTTTCCTTTACTATAAAAAATTGTATGTTGTCGAGCCATAAAATCACAAAAAGTAACTGAATATACCAAACTAGTTAGTCGACAAGTATACTAAACAGGTCATATCTATATAATATTGCTTATATTCACTAAAAATTGTCTATGGTAGCCAAATTACAATGGAAATTACTCTGGGCCTCAAGGGTTTAAACAGCTGTAGGTGGTAAGGTAATGGTCACTTACGTCCTTGGCGCAGGTTGTGATGTCAAGGTTGTGATCATACTTGTACAGGAAACACGACCTGGGAGAAATGGGCTCCCAGTCGTCGTCTAATTTCGACATGGTACCTGAGTAGGGGAAAAGCAGCGAAGGAGTAATTGTAGAATAAGACGGCAGTATCTAAACATCCTTTCCAACATTTTCATTCAAACCCTCGCGTTCCGTCCATTTATGATTTACGATGTTAGGTCAATTCATGGGAGAAATTATTGAAAATGCTTAGAATCTGAACAATTATAATTAGGATCAGGAAGGAAGGGCAAAAGAAGGAAGGAATGTGTGTGTGTGTGTGTGTGAGCCTCATGTGTGGTGTGTGTGTGTGTGTCTGCAGCCGATCCACTTTCCGCCCCATCCTCTCACCTGTCCAAAGCCGTCCCTCAGGATCACACTTGGCGTCGTTGAAATGAAAGTCGTCGGTGGCGTGGAGGACCTTTGGCTTGACTGTGTGGTGGTCAGGATCAGAGGCAGCCCAGTGCACCGTCGCGAGGGTGTTGCCGAGCCCCACCACCCACAGGTCCTTCTCTCCCTCCACTGGTATCGCCATAGTCAGCCACTGCCCATCACCGTCTGTGTACAGTGGACTTGGCTAACATAACACTAAAGTAGGAATAACATTAACCCCTTGAGACCCAGAACGTAATTTCATTGTAATTTGGCTATCATAAGACTATTTATAGTGAATATAATCAATATTTTATAGATATGACCTGTTTAGTATCCTTGTCGACTAACTTATTTGTTATATTCAGTTATCTCGTAATTTTATGGCTAACAACAGACAATTATTTATAGCAAAGGAAAGACCTGAGCATGAAGGGGTTAATGCGTTTGTGTTGCATTTGTGATATGCGGAAAAAATAGAACCTATGGAAATGTACACGGATGTTTCCACTAGCACGTTAGCGTTAGCGTTGTGTTTGCGTTATGCATTACACGTCAATCGTGATGACGTTACGAAGTTAAGTTGTCATTAAATCTGACTTAAATAAATAATCAATGAAGTGATCGGTTTTTTAGGCCCTTTTAACGCAAACACAATGCAAACGCATACTGCAAACGCAACGCAAACGCATACTGCAAACGCAACGCAAACGAATTAATGGATCCTAGCTTTAGACGTGATCTAGTTGTTGCTTAGTTATTACCTCGAAGTAGCTGAGCCCAATTAGGTTAGAGAAAGGGCTGCTTTAGGATTGAATTACTTATTAGTCCCACACCATTTATGGACATTTATGCTTACTTCCTGATGAAACGCCGGCCTGTTGCGAGTGTTTTCTGGTGATTTTTGTGACTTATTTCTTTCATACATTATCCAGGCAGGCATGAGTGAGGCGACGCGTGTAGGGGAAGATATCGGGGAGTGAAAGAGAAGCGTATCTAAAGCTTAAGAGCAGTGCTGAGGGAACTGTACAGGAAATCGTTGAAGATGTTGGAGAGAAGCTTATGGAGATTATTAGATCTGTATCGAGAGGTTTAGGAGGTGCATAGAGAGATGAAGGACAGGTACGGGATGACGAAGCGACGGAAAGACAGTCCCGTCCAGTTAGCACTCGACCTCGTATACATGAAAGACAGCGGATCTTATCGCTTGCTGGTTAATATATGATTGCATGCGACAAAGGAGTCTTTTCACACATTTAAGACACCAAATTCGAAGCAAGATACCCATACATGTAGACCAATTTATGTATTCACGTACCAATGTGCAGGACTTGGTTCCTTCCGGTGTTGACGTAATGTTTGGTCAGCGCCTTGGCCGTCACGTCACCACGAGCAGCGCCTGCTCGTCCTCCACCCAGTAGGGTCCCTCGCCCAGGGTGAAGCAGGGCACCGGCAGCTGGTGGACACGCTCACCCATGATGGCACACACGGGCAGGAGGCAGCACACGATTACACAACACTATTTATTTTCCTTAGAAACACAACAAAGGAAGGGTTAGAGCATCGCAGTAACCACAAAGGAATAGCTTATTGTTGCAGTAATACAGACAGCAACCTTTGATATGTACCACAGGAATGCTAAATCATCCTACATATTATACCAAAGGGAAATACGAAAAGGTGTCTTGAGAATTAACATAACACACCTGTACACCATATAGTAGTGTGAATTGGCCCTGAGACCAGTGGCACTGGTGCCACCAGGAAATGTTGACTGGGGTGGCCATGGTTGGACACAGATCTAGTTGGTCATGACAACCATTTCAATAAATGGTTACATTTTCATAAAATCTCTTGAATTGACTCATATGGCCAATGAGATTTCAGGGTTGGACATGGCCACCCTTAGATCCGCCACTGGGTACCCTACCAATTTTCGTGAAAATATATGGATCTCTCATATTTCATTGAAGATTTCTTCAGTGCAGGACCCGTTGCGCTCGCCCAGAGCGTGGCGCAGGCAACCACCGGTGGGACCTTTGAATGCCTTATGGTAGCAATCGTGGAATATTATATTTTTGTTTTTGCCATTTTAACGCAAAACTATTAGTTTTAGAGGAAACATTAATATAGAAATACATTTTAAGCTTGAGGTGTTGTACCAGATGGTATGATATATGACTTATACTTTATACAGATATGTATTTCATATATTTTAAAGAAAAAAGTTAAATTATTTTATAAAATATTTAAATTATATATTCTCAATTACAAACAGATTTCCTTTTGCTGTTGCTAAAAAATGAAAGACCTTGATTTAGTTTGTGCTTATTTACTTTATACATCTTTTATGTAACTAAACGAGGGGGGGATGTATCCCCCTTATATAATATTTTTAAAGAAGGGGTTATACAATATGAATATTGATAACAACAATAATAATGATGATAGCGATAATGATAATGATGAAATTCCACCTCACTCGTCACCACTCTCACTAGTTTATCACTGACTATTTCTGGCAGTGTGGGAGGCATTCTCCCAGGGGCAGGGACGCACTGCTTTTCTGTGAAGTGCATCTTTTTTGAAGTACATCTTTCGAAGTGCATTTTTTTCGAAGTGCATATTATTCAAAGTGCAGTTTTTTTTAAGTGCAGTGTTTTCGAAGTGCAGTTTTTTTTATATATGTACTTATATTCATTATACTTGTAAATAAATTGAAAATTAGCCTGTAAAATTTTATGATCTCTTGGCTGGGCTAAGCCCCCAATTTTTCAAGATCCTAAATACGCCCCTGAGGATGATAATAAAAATAATAATAGTAATAATAATAAAAAAAGTTGCATAAAAGTCTGCAGAGTTAGTGAAACGCGGCAAGGCGTCACCGCAGAGTTTTTCAGCCACACTTGCTTCACTACAGACTATTGTCACTATTCGCTCGCCCTCGCGCGCGAGCTTCATGTTAAAGCGAAGGCCGAGCTTCAAGTTAAAACAAATATTTGACAAATCTTCCTTTTGCTCTGAGCTCACGCCTCCTTAGGTAATTTTATCCACGCCTCCCTGGTTAAGAACTGCTGCTTTAAGTAGGTTTGTTTCTAGCATTCTAGGTAGGAATGGTAGTTTAGGAATAAAATGGCAAAAACGTGTTCGTCAACAGTTACTCTCCAAACCCATTTGCATGAGCCAGAAAAAAACCCATTTTGGTGAGAGAAAGGAAGGGGCGTCCTGACCTTTGAAATAACCATTGCCTATCAGTATTGTAGTCTTTTGAGGGGAAAAACATAATGCACCTAAGAGTGCATAACTATTGCCGTTACATATTTTCTTTAAAAAACAGATTTTCTCTCAATTCTCCTCTAATCAAACGTCTATTTGTAAGGTTTTTTCCATTTTTTTTTCTTGCTGTATTTATTCATGCATTTTTTTTTATGAAAACGCTTTTTAATCATTTATTGAAGAAGAGAATTACTCGTACATTCGGTAATGCCATCCATGTATCCTTTACTCATCAATAATTCCATTTCTACATTAATAGGAATATTGTGCCTTCACTCATTCACTATCTATAGTCACGAGCTTATCTATCTCTTCAAGGACAAACGTACGCTACTTAGGTTGATATCTCAACTTTTTTGCTTCCTCCCCCATGATACACTTCTAGTCATCAAGTTTATTGAGGTGAAATTCATTCTATGTACCTATAGCTACTATATTTATAATTCCTCACGCAACATTTGATGTCTTTTATTAACCCCTTCACACCCAGATCTTTAATTTGCTAAAAAAAAATCTTATGTTTTCGAGCCATATAATTACGAAAAGTAACTGAATATATCAAATTAGTTAGTCGAGATGGATATTAAACAGGTCATATCTATAAAATATTGCTTACATTTGCTAAATATCGTCTAATGATAGCCAAATTATAGTGGAAATAACGTTCTGGGACTCAAGGGGTTAATGGATCAATTTTGTCTTGTACGTGTTGTCCTGTAGCTACAAAGTGATAGAATCCTTGTGGAATATTTCGCTTTCGTTTGTCATCCCGAATTTATAACTGTTTTAGACGTATTTTTCCTTCTTGCTGTCGTCATTTCAATCTATATATAGCTATAGATAGCTGTTCCGGTGGTACAATATGTAGTTACACTTAATTGCTTGACCACTTTACAGCCGCAGTCATGACCATACCGCATCTGATTATGTTTCTGTTTCAAATGAAAACATAAGAAGAACATAAGAAAATAAGGAAGCTACATACAAGAGGCTGCGAGACCTATACACGTGGTAGTTCCTGTAGAGATGAGATAATTTAAAACCTCTGTTATCCAGTACTTCTGAGGTCAAATCTATATGCTATTCTACATAATACATTGCATATCACAAGTCTGATATCATATGAATATAAATAAATCTACATGCATACGTCAGCCAAGCACGAATCCTCTGCCTGTCACTTACAGGTATTACTGCCTTAACCTGGCGCCAAAGTTTATGACATCTAGCTGCCTGTAAGTCAACAAGTGTACAAGTGTTTCTAATGCTACACTTGTCGTTGTCAGTCATGAAGAATATCGCATCTATGCATAAGTTTGTAAAGTAACACTATACTCACTGAGCTCTACCCTTCGCTCCCTCGTCCTTGGCCGTAGTCACTATACTAATCAGTTCACTGTTACTAACCGAGGGGCGGCTGTATGCAACGCACACAATGAACCGGCAGGGCAGAGCAGGCAAAGAGATAGAGCAAGGGGGGGTACTCTCTCTCACGGGCGAATCTTTGGAAAATATCTCTTGGCTGGACTAACCCCCCAATGTTTCAAGATCCTAAATACGCCCCTGATGATGATGATGATAATAATAGTAATAATAATAAAGTTGCATAAAAGTCTGCATAGTTAGTGAAACGCGGCAAGGCGTCACCGCAGAGTTTTTCAGCCACACTTGCTTCTCTGTGGCGACTTTCTTCGCTCACCCTCGCGCGCGACACTCATGTTTTAGGGAGCCAATTAATTAAGTTGCATCAATGAGACAGAGGGAAGGCTTAAACAATAATGATTGTTCAACGTTCTATAGAGTACCGCCACAAATTAAAAGACGCATTACCTCGCCCTTACCGTAGATAACACTAAAGTCGCCAGGATCAATTAATTAAATATATAATGATTAATTAAGGCCGTTTCTAATGTCTTTGCTTCTAATGTCTTTGGCCAGGACAACGTTTCTTTTTTATTTACAGACGTCTGGTGTTGCGATTGATTGTATAAATGCCAAAAAAGGTTTCTCCTGTGTGTTATTCTTCCTCACAAATGCTGAAAAATAGTTCTGAAAAATATATATATATCAGAAATACGTTTTAACATATACTAAAAAACTAAGAAACATGCAAAATAGATGATGCAATACCATGAGGAAAAAGTATAAATTAGCTGCTGTTTACACACTCAACTTCCTCTGAGTTAGTATTCCATTGATCTATTGCTATGTAATGACATGTACTGTACACTCATAGTAGTTTGTACAATTAACTAATGAGTCTTTTACACAACTGACTATGAATAATAAGGTTGATAGGTTCAATCTTTGTAGGCTACTTTACTAGAAGATTAGAAATTGTACTTTATTATTATATTCATAGGTTTTCATACATCCGGGTGAGCTCGCGTGGCAGTGACCTTAAGGCGCGTGAAACACTACTGAAGTGCTTCTTATTACTGCATATGATGATTATTTATATATATTTCTTCTTTTAATGTCTATATAATCTTGTGCCGCCATATATATCCCGTCGATTGTTTGCGTAGTGAAAATGTGTTGGTGTCACTGGAAGATTCATAAGCACAGCATATGGAAAGGGAGGGAGGGGTCACACAACATACCAAATGGGGAAGATAATACCAAAAAGCTGTAGTTTAACAGGTATGCCTAGTTTTTATTGCCTACTACCATACTACCCCCATACTTCCTCCAATTAAGCCTACCACCCTTTTGGATAGCCAAGGAATGTCGCCCAGCAGGTTTGTGACCTTTTGTAGCACACATTATCATATATATACCGAGCCACCTAAATTATCGTATTTTCAGATAGAGTATCGTACACCTTAGCTAAAATAATATAGTCAGTAGATAACTATATACATCATTGAATTCAGCATTCCACATATAAAAATATTTTCTCTTTTCACCAAGATAATAATATATCCAATCATGACACAAAATTCCATGTTAATTAATTTTTTTCCAAAATAAATGAAATTAAAAAAAAAAAAAAAAAATTTAGTAACATATATAATGACTCAAAAGAAGCTGAACTCGAGAATTATACTACATACCTATCATACTGAAAAGAAAAGAGGAATTCCTGTTTCTCCTCTATTCTTTTATCCCCTGTGTCAGCTGGCGCTTATAATGATAGTGTGTCAGTTGTCATGGACATATCATATCATGTGTAGGGATGAAAGTAACACAATCTGCCTTTTCCCTTACACACGGCACTGCTGCTGGAAGAGAACCAAGTATGGTTCCCGTTAGAAGTCAGTGTCTTACCTTTGTCTTGGTAAGGTTAATCTTGCTAAATACCCTCTCACAATCTGCTTTCTAATGCGGCAAGCAACGGTCCAAGTCCATGTCATGCAAAGGACCAAAAGTCAAACTCAAAACTCTCTCTCTCTCTCTCTCTCTCTCTCTTTCGCGCGCGCGCGCGCGGAAATTGACAGCGACAGATTATTATTGTTTTTTTTTGCGATGACAATTTTTGTATAACTTTATAATGTAATTATATTTGTGAGTCAATTATCGTATTTTCGTGTACGATTATCAACCATGCATCGTACGGATAGTCAAATTATCGTACAAATACGATAATTATCGTACAGTTCACAACCCTGTGGTCGCCCAGTAAAAGATTTGCTTAAAAAATGCTCTGAGAAGTATTGACCATAAAATGTAATTCTACTGAAAAAACAGTCAAAAGTCGAATCCTTCACATAACTGGAAGGCATCTGAGAATATCTTTATTGCAAAAAGTAGTAGATGTAGTAGTAATCTATGGTAGTAAAGGTAGCTATATAGTCCGCGGCCTTTTCAGCAACACTCGATCTGTTGTTGGTTTTCACTACGGTAGGTAGACCTACGTAGGTAGGGTTAAGCCGGTCTACTTTCTTTTCAATGATTACCTTTCCTATACCTAAAAACACCAAACACCTTTCCTAAAACCACACTTTTGTCATTATTTTCTGTCTACCACCCAGCTACCCGAAATAAATCGAACCGAAGACGCCGCCGCCGCCGCCCGCAGCCGCCCCGCGCCCCCCCAGCCACTTGCCGCCCCCCAATGGCTGGCGGCGGGCGTGTGACTACATCTGCTGCTAAACCCTGCCCACCGCGCCCACCACCCACACTCTCCTGCCCTGCCTTCACGCCCAGACTGAGTACGTGAGGGACGTGTGTGTGTGTGTTGTGTTGTGTGTCTGTGTGTGTGAGGAGCAGAGGCAGGGTGTTGTGACCGTGACAGGCGGGTGGCGGGGCGTCCATGGCTGGCTGGCTGTGGCTGCCTCACCACTACTGACTGACTCACTGAATAACTGACTGTCTGACTCACGAATTGCATGTGCTGCTGAGCTGTAGTGTGTTATGGTGGTAAGGATGGAGGAGCCATAAGGGCCCACCCATTGGTGCCACAATGCACATGTTTTTCTCAAATTATGTTTTAATAATTTACAGATTTTTTATTAGACATTATTTTTTCACTGCAGAAAGAGCATAAAATGTTGTGACCACAGCTGCCGAGGTTATGGCTGCTACGTAATGATGCTTTGTATATTTTTCACATTCACTGCAAGTTAGATTATTTATGACATTTTAATATTGCCTAATCTGAGTTCATGTAACATGTGACTTCATTGTGTCTATACTAATAGTGTAAAGGCCTGGCTGGAAACACGGGTCCGTATCTATAGATGCCGCCGCTAGAGATACAGTGCCCCAAAGTATATAGACTAGTCTATATACTTTGACAGTGGCCGTACCCATAGCCATTCTGAACCGCTGCAGCTAGAGATACGGCGGCTATATTTTGGTTGTAAATGTTTAAAACTACGGACAGGTGTACAAGTGCTCTGCAATAAAGATGTAAGGTACAGAACATTTTAGTGACATGTTTTTAATGGTGCATCATTGTCATTTTTTGTTCGTCATTTATTTGTTGACAGATAGATGCTGGATATAATGTGGCATGAAGCAAGGAAGCAAGAGCGCAAAATACGGGGCATGTTGGTGGACTACAAGCGACGCGCGGAGAGGCGGAGGGAATACTATGAAAAAATTGTGAGTTTTAATGGCTTGGTGATTATAACATTTTTTAAAGGAATATGCCAGCGACTACAAGAGTAGTACATTGTTTTACGCCAAATAAGGACTTAAAATCCTCCTATAGAATATTTGTTAAATAATTTCCAGTTTGACACCGAATTCACTAGGTGGACGAAATAATTTTTTTCTGGTGCGTTTTGATGCGTTTTGAATTAGGTAATCTGCTAAACGTTTATGTCAGTTCAGTTCAGTTGTTGGTCGGGAGTCGGGCCTTTTTCAACGGCACTCCCTGACGTGTTTCTTCTTGCTGTCTGGGTCTTTAATTAGTTTTCTCTTATTCTATCTTATTAGTTTTTTTTTTTTTTCTTCTTATTTTCTCTGGTCATCCAAAAACTGTTGATTGTTCTTTTTGCTTCTTCCACATTCCCCTCTCCGAACAAATACTTCCCCACTATATCCTCTTCCTCCTCTAGGTAAGGTTGTTGTAGCCTCACTTTTCTTTCTTTCATTACTGTAGGCTGGGCACCATAACAGAAAATGTTTTAAATCCTCCTTTTCCGCCCCACATAAATCACAAGTTATTTCTTCTCCCCAGAACCTCCTCCTGTCATTTAGTTGTAGGTTGTTTGTCCTGCGCTTAAACAGTAGTTCTGAAGCTTGGTCATTGCTGTATACTTCTTCTTGGCCTCCCTTCTCTTTTCTCCATTTTCTATATATTTTCAAACTTGTTTTTTCATTCATTTCATTCACCCTCAGAAACAAGACCCGACACAGTTCATCCAGCTGCATGGCCGGCCGGTCCGCATCCACCTGGACCCGGCCGTGGCCAGCGCTGCCGAGGCCCCCGGGAGCATGTACGTTCTGGCTATGTTTTATTATATGACATTGGAAGAGAGATAATGCTCTTAAAGGAGATAAGCAGAATCAGTTGTTGAGTTTGAGCCGTCAAGTTACTGTGAGCTTTGGTACCCTCAGGATGCCTTGGAGGGGGGACGCAGACTCCATGATAGATCGGTTTGACGTGCGTGCCCACCTAGACGCCCTGCCGCCCCCCTCCGCTGCCTCCCCCAAGCTGACGGCCGAGGAGGACTGGGAGGAACGGCAGGCAAACTATGAACGCTACCGCATCCTTATCCAGAATGATTTCCTCGGAAGTGAGTTGTGGTTCTTGCTCATAACATCATCATTATCATCTTTCTGTTTCAAGTCAGATTTTCCCATAATGTCTTATGAGGTTAGACTACAAAACCTACAAAATTAGGTTAGGGACGATTAGACCACAAAAATAAACATAACGCAACGCACAAATATATACACAAATATTGCACGAGAAGACTTATGCCCGTATTCGTAGTCACATACCATCATTGTACGTGGTCATTGCTCACTTTTAGTCTTGTCCTAATTAAATCAATATATCATGCCAGCTCTGTTGTGATTGCAATAGGAGTACTGTATGATTGCTCTAGTACTTTCCATGGCAGCTACAAGATCAAGTGAATAATTTTGACTGAGTAGAAATGGAACAAAATCATAGCAATTACCACGAGCAATCATGGTATGTGACTACGAATACGAGACTTAATGTGTGGTGTTCTTCTCCCCCTAGTCAAGGAAGAAAAATTCCTGCACCAAATTCGTCTGGAGGAACAATTTGGTCCCATTGTAAACAAGACCATAGAGGAGGAGAAGAAAGCACTGGCCCCCAAGAAGGCAGCCATTGCTTTCACCTACACGGAGGATGTGGATGATGAGGAGAAGGAGAAGGCGGACTGTGGTGGAGGCGACGCGATGTCGGAGGGTGGAGAGGGGGAGGCGGGGGAGGGCAGCGATGAGGAGAGCGACAGCGACATCGACCTGGGTGAGTGGGTGGTTATCAATGGAACGGACTCAGTCGTGGGGTAGTTAGCGCTCACTCACTAGAGAGGCGTAGAGTAAGGGTTGGTTTGATATAAGTCTTTAACCCCGTCAACCCCAGATCTTTCCTTTGTTATAAAAAATTGTCTGTTGAGCCATAAAATTACGAAAACTAACTGAATATACCACATTAGTTAGTCGACAAGGATACTAAACAGGTCATATCTATAAAACATTGCTTATACTCACTAAAAATTGTCTAATGGTACCCAAGTTACAATGAAAATTACGTTCTGGGCCTCAAGGGGTTAAGTGGTTAAAGAAATATAATAAAGAAGGATGTAGTAGATAATAAAGAAGAATGTCTTTCAGATTTGACAGTGGATGTGATGTCGCTGACCAACACGCAGCAGCAGGAGATGAACTCATCCGGGGTGGAATACAGTCTGAACCAGGATGACTTCATGTCCCTCATCAGCCGGGACTTACAGGAGGCCGAGGAGCTGCGGGTGGCCAAGGAACACGAGGACGAGAAGGCCATGTACTCGGTGAGGCGTCTATTTACTGATTGTTTATTGAACTGTTCCTTATGTCCATGGTGGAGACAAGGGAAAATTATAACATTGTAAAAAACATTCATTTAATATGTTTTCTTTTATCGTTACAGGGGCGTAAATCTCGCAAAGAAAGGCGGGCATTAAAGAAGAAACACATGGACCGAAAGTTTAGTCCCCCAAGGTAAGGTGATGATGATTATCGATTGCTATATTGACCTGTAAATCTTAAGTATGTTTACCTTACTGTAAAGCAATAATCTTCTCAGTGAAATGACATAGTATGCTATATGAATAAATTCTTTCACAGCTATGCAGCGCGAGCCAGTCCCACCTACACCCCCTACCGGCGGTCCTCCTCCCGCTCAAAGACACGCTCCCCGACCCCTCCTGTAACGGGAACCATCAAATTCATCACCAGCTTCGGAGGAGAGTCCGACGGGGTCGGCTCGGACGACGACGGGGTCACGGGGGTCATCATCCTGCCCAAGGGCGACCGCAGCGTGCGCGACCGCCGCAAGAACCGCTGGGACCAGAAGAACAGAGACGGCGGCGCGGCGGGAAACCGGTCGGGCAGCTCGGGACCCGGCAGCCACCACGCCGCCCCCTCCGGCCACTCCTCCGCAAAGAAGCGGCGCCACTTGTCTCGCAGTCGGTCGGTATCTACGCCGCCAGGTGGCTAACAACCCCTGGCGTGGCTTTTGTCTCCCAGCCATGTGGTCGTCCCTAAGGCTGACCACCCCTGGCTCTTGACCGCTGTGTGCAGGGTCTCTCTGGGCACCACCGGGGTTATCAGTAACAGTAACACGGGAGCGATTTAACGTCACGGGAATTTATCATAGAGAGAGAGACCCTGCAACCTCAACAACACATGGGAGGAACTTTACTGTGTTGCTGTGAATCACTGTTACTGTTGGTGGTTTTTAGGGTCAAAGACATTAGATAAGAATTGTGATTATGAAATGCCTGTGGAACTCAGTATCTTGAGGATGAGAAGCATTTTGCTAGCGCTACATGGCATCAGCACCATTGGTAGTGGTAAGTAATGGCTGGGGAGTCTTACAGTATGAGTGGCTTTATAGGGGTTTGTCTGGCACATTCACCTTTTTTTGGCATTAAATCAATTTATAGGGGTAGTGTTAATCATTCTTTTGTTCAACTGACATCAAGTGGAATTAAGCCTAGGACAGTTAGCTATTGAGAGAATGGACTGCAAGGTGGTCATGAGTGGCAGGCAAGGCTGTCTAGAAGTAGGTGAGAACTGGAAAGTATTTGCACACAACGATTTCTTTATATTTCGTCAGCAAACTTTCACAGTGCACCTCAATAGATATCATGAAGGTTAAGAAGAACCCCCTTGAGACCCAGAACGTAATTTCCATTGTAATATGACTACCATTAGACGACTTTTAGTGAATATAAGCAATATTTTATAGATATGACCTGTTTAGTATACTTGTACAGTAGCTAATTTGGTATATTTAGTTACTTTTTCGTAATTTTATGGCTGACAACAGACAATTTTTTATAGTAAAGGAAAGATCTGGGCACTAAGGAGTTCAGAAATACTCTCCATTAAAGCTTTTTCTGGGTCTACCCTGATGACTAGCCGTAAGAGCTTTTCCTCCATGACCTCCTCCACCTCGCTAACCCTAAGCCACCACAGGTCACGCTCCCGAAGCCGCTCCAGCAGCCGCTCTCGCCGCCGCCACAGGTCAAGGAGGTCGCGCTCAAGGTCACGCTCCTACACCAGGCACTCACGCTACACCAGGTCACCCACCAGGTCACACTCAAGGTCAAGATCACGAGACAGGTCAGTGTCAGATGCTGTACGTTGATAACTGTGTATTCCTTTCCCGACCTTGTCTTGCGGACATTCTCCCGGAATCCCCCTACTTCTCCCGGAATTTACCCTAATTTTCCCTGAACTAAATTTACCCCTTTTTCTCCTCCCTTTTATTTAATCTCCTTCCTCCAACAAATACACATCCTTCCTTTGATCTAACCATCCTGCTGTAACCATCCATTCCTTTCCCCTTCCCTCACCGTTTCACTCTTTCTCTCTAACCCCTCCCCTTTTTTATGCTTTGCCATAGTGCCATATGACTTCTGATACCTGGTACATTTCCCCCTTTTTGGCATTAAATCAATCAATCAATCATGCTCTCATCTCGTTGACAGGCACTCTAGTTGGAGGAGAAATCGAGTGTCTCACCGACGCTCTCACAGTAACTCAAAGTCTCACAGTAGATCCAAGAGCTTGGGCAAGAAAACACCGTCGCCGCCCCCTAAGGTGAGATGCAGGGAAAGGTTGCGGAAAGGGTAGTATTCCAGATGACCACCGAACTTCCTTTGGTGGACGAGACTATTTTTTCTGACGAGTTTTGATGTTTTTGAATTAATCTGTTAACCGTTTCTGTGCAATATTTAATTCTTTTTTTTAAAGTTAGGTAAAGGTTAGTTTTTTTTTTTTTTTTTTTAGTTAGGTAAAGGTTAGGTTAGGTTCAATTTTTTTTTTTTTTTCATAAAAAAAAAAAAAAAAAATTGCGACAGAAACGATTAGCAGATTAATTCAAAACACATCAAAACTAGCCAAAATTTTTTTTTGTCCACCAAAGGAAGTTCGGTGTTCATTGGAAATTTACCGCGGAAAGTGCAAGGGACTCGCTTACCATGTCTAACGACTCCCACCTACCCGAAATAGCCTCTACAATTAATATTAAAACAAAAAATAAGACAGAAAAATAAACGGACTCCAGATTCGTGTTCAGCGCACCCAAAAACATATGTGACCAATTTTTATAAAGATCTAAAATATCTAAAAATGTTCACAAAAATCTGCAGGACTTATAAACCCCTGAGGCCCAGAACGTAATTTCAATTGTAATTTGGGTACCATTAGACGATTTTTATGACTAAGCAATATTTTATAGATATGACCTTTTTCAGTATCCTTGTCCTCTAACTAATTTGGTATATTCAGTTACTTTTCGTAATTTTTTGGCTAACAACAGACAATTTTTTATAGCAAAGGAAAGCTCTAGGTGTGAAGGGGTTAAACAATTTTGAAACATGTAATGAATATCCTAATGTAGCTAACTTTCTATTTAACACTACTATTAATGATGATAATGATAGATAGCGATAGTATTAGTAATGATAATAATGACAAGATTAAAGTTAACTTCCTCACACACCGTCATTCTATTTATTACATTCTCATTCCATACCTACTCATTCTATCGTGTATTGGTAATGCCATAACCTAAGACTCACACTCAGGATCAATAATCAACTTGAAAAAGGTAATCGTTCATAAAAAATCTGCAGGACTTATTTAGACGATAACTTTTTTAGACCAGCACCAGCACCACTACGGTCGCCCAAGCCACTAGTGCAGGGGAGGCTGTGGACCCCCCTGCCAAGCTGCCCTCGCCCCCCTGCCGCCGCTACTATGGCCGCAGGGGGCAGGACAGCCACTCGGAGTCAGCCTCTGAGTCAGAAACAGAGGAGGCTGCCGCTGCCAACACCAACGCCTTGCAGGGCTCTACCAACACCACTGTAAAAACTAATTTAATGTAAGTAACTCATAGATTCTTTTCACTGTTGTTAACCCCTTGAGACCTATCTTAGCATGACCTAGTGATGTCTCCTCGCCTCACAACAGCTGTATAACAGAAATAAATAGGAGGAGGAAGATGAAAAACACAGTATGCATGTAATAAAAAGTTAGATATTTTAATAACTTTTAACACTTTGAGACCCAGAACGTAATTTCCATTGTAATTTGGGTACCATTAGACAATTTTTAGTGAATATAAGCAACATTTTATTGATATGACCTGTTTAGTATCCTTGTCGACTAACTAATTTGGTATATTCAGTTACTTTTCAAAATTTATGGCTTGACTACATAACAAAATTACAGCAAAGGAAAGATCTGGGTGCGAAGGGGTTAAATCTGCAACTCTTCCTGTTTCTATTTTCCCACCTTCCTACGACAGATCTTTTCAAGAGAAGAGTGACAAGACACCTCCCGAACTAAATTGACCCACCCCCCTTTCTTTATTCTCTTACTGTCGTCTTTATAGGGACTGGCAACTAAGCGGGCATTACTGTTATCTTTTTTTTTTTTGTCCTTGGCCAGTCTTTTGTGATGTAAAAAAAAAAAAGAATTTACAGAATACAGTATTGTTAAGAGTTCGCAAAACTCCCTCAGTTTATTTCACTATTTTTTCCCCTGGTTATTTGGTTGCAGTATTTGTGCTACTATCAAGCTGGAAAGGCATAGATTTAAAAAAGAAATAGGGAAAAACTGGTTCACAAAAGGGTGGTAAATGATTGGAATGGATTCAGTAGACAGGAGTTAGTGCGGATTATTAGGTAGCTTTAAAGGGAGGCTAGATCAATTCATGGATGGGGATGAAAGGTGGATGTAGATAGTGTTAAGGAACAGGAACTACCACGTGTAGGTCTCACGGTCTCTTGTAGCTTACTTATTTTCTTATGTTCTTATGTAATCTTTTTCCCCGTTTTCAGGGTGGCCCCAGCTACAGTGGGTAATGGTTCTGCCGCTGCCAAAGTCAGTAAGAAGCTGTTATTGTTGCTGTCAATATTGATTTATAGTCATTACTTGATGCAATATTTGATAATAATTTTTTTTCTTTGTCATTTGATAGGGATAGTTTGATTCCCCCTATTTTTTCAGTGACTTAGTGTTATTGCAGTGACTATAGTCTATTTTTTTTAATGAGGCCAAAAATCCTGCCCCCTTGCTGCTTACTGACTAATATTTGATGCCAGGAGAAGGGAATACTAAGCTTCTTAATTTCATGCTGTATTTTATCATAGTTAACCCTAGTATCAGGTAAACATAGGCATCATTTTAAGCATGAGACCTTACGATAACATGAAATTTTTGCCTTGTTAAAAAAAATAGACTATAGAGAATAAGTTAATGGTTTATTTTTCCAGGAATAATTAGTTACATTATTTTAGTGTCAAGCTTTATTGTTATTTGTAATGGTGTGAATGTGGAGACAGATCATAGCGAGATGGAGTGTCTTTACAAGTGGTGTTCCGTGGAGGGTGTGTATACTCTGTTTTTTTATGAGGTGAAAAATCCTACCCTTGCTTCTTACTGACTGATATTTGATGCCAGGAGAAGGAAATACTACGGTTCTTCAAAATTTCAGTTGTATTTGTTCTTAGTTTACCATATTATCAGGTAAACATAGGCAATAAGCACGAGACCTTATGATAGAATGGAATTTTCGCCTCGTTAAAAAAACCAGTCTGTAGTAAACATCTAACCAGTATAGTGTAGGACTGTACAAGGTCAAGTCAGGTCAAGATATTAAGGCTCCCATATTAGGTTGAATTAGTGTATTTTTTTATATATTTTTTTAATTACCCAACATGTAGGTAGATAGAAGATGCAGTGTAGCTAAAGGTTATCTATTTATTTCTGATACTCAAAGAAATGGTTTTGTTTGACCTAAGTTCTTTTTGCACTATCATAATAATTAACAGACATTGCAACGAGCCCATGACTAAGGTCGGGATTTTTCCAGGACGGGCCGAAATTAACACCGCAGGAAAGGCTAAAGAAGAAAACTCAAGCATTGTTGAAGAAGCAGTGTGAGTGTTTATATTGCCTATAGTGATGAATATATTGCCTATAGTGATGCATGAGGATGAATATATTGCCTATAGTGATGCATGAGGATGAATATATTGCCTATAGTGATGCATGAGGATGAATATATTGCCTATAGTGATGAATGAGGATGAATATATTGCCTATAGTGATGAATAAGGATGAATATATTGCCTATAGTGATGAATGAGGATGAATATATTGCCTATAGTGATGAATGAGGATGAATATATTGCCTATAGTGATGAATGAGGATGAATATATTGCCTATAGTGATGAATGAGGATGAATATATTGCCTATAGTGATGAATGAGGATGAATATATTGCCTATAGTGATGAATGAGGATGAATATATTGCCTATAGTGATGAATAAGGATGAATATATTGCCTATAGTGATGAATAAGGTGTGAGTGTTTCATCAATGACGGTTTTGTTTGACTTGAAAAATTAGATGACATGAATATTAGTGAAAAGTAATTATACTCCCAGCTTTTGAAATGGTTCATCAATGGATATGAATGTTCTATTTTGCTTTAACCCCTTGAGACCCAGAACGTAATTTCCATCGTAATTTGGGTACCATTAGACGATTTTTAGTGAATATAAGCAATATTTTATAGATATGACCTGTTTAGTATCCTTGTCGACTAACTAATTGGGTATATTCAGTTACTTTTCATAATTATATGGCTCGAAAGCACACAATTTTTTATAGCAAAGGAAAGATCTGGGTGTGAAGGGGTTAGGTCATTGAAGCATAGATATAGTGTTATCCCAAATAGCGGCAGCATAACTTGGCTGTATCAGAATGAGCCTACTGAGCCTACTGTATACCACCATTATTCATGACAACTTAAGAAGATAAGAACATAAGAAAATAAGGAAGCTACAAGAGGCTGTGGGACCTACACGAGGTAGTTCCTGTACTTAACAGACTTATACCAGTTTTTCTTCATTCTGGACAACTTAATGCAGAGTTATGCCAGTTTTTCTTCATTCTGGACAACTTAATGCAGAGTTATACCAGTTTTTCTTCATTCTGGACAACTTAATGCAGACTTATACCAGTTTTTCTTCATTCTGGACAACTTAATGCAGAGTTATACCAGTTTTTCTTCATTCTGGACAACTTAATGCAGACTTATACCAGTTTTTCTTCATTCTGGACAACTTAATGCAGAGTTATACCAGTTTTTCTTCATTCTGGACAACTTAATGCAGAGTTATACCAGTTTTTCTTCATTCTGGACAACTTAATGCAGACTTATACCAGTTTTTCTTCATTCTGGACAACTTAATGCAGACTTATACCAGTTTTTCTTCCAATTTCATCCCCATCCATGAATCTATCTAGCCTCCCTTTAAAGCTCTAATGACTCCGCACTAACTACCTGTCTACTGAGTCAACTTCACCTCAACTTCCAACCCACAGTCAAGGCGGATAAGCGGCTGGAGCGAGAGCGAGCGGAGAAAGCGGAGCAGGAGCGCCTGGACCGGGAGGAGGAGCTGAGGGAGATGGCCATCCGACTGAGACGCAGGTACTCACACCGGCTCCTCACACTTGTATAGCCAAGACACTATAGTCTATTTTTTTTATTATGGTCAAAATGCAATAAGGAAGCCACGCCCCCTGCCTCCCCTTCTATTCTACGGGGCAGCTGATTGGTGCACTCCTCGTATCATCACTACCAATCACAATATCTTCACTACTTAACACCGCGTGACCACTGGACAGAGCAATCTTCACTACAGAGGGATTTTTGATTTTGTCACCCTTTGTAGTGAAGATTGCTCTGTCCAGTGGTCACGCGCTGTTAAGTAGTGAAGATATTGTGATTGGTAGTGATGATACGAGGAATGCACCAATCAGCTGCCCCGTAGAATAGAAGGGGAGGCAGGGGGCGTGGCTTCCTTACTGCATTTTGACCATAATAAAAAAAATTGACTATAGACATTATTTTGATCACTGTTTTTCAGGCCACTCATTTGTTCAGGGTTTTAAAAAATATATATTTTCCTATAAAGTCAAAAATATCAGGAAACTTTTTTTGCTTCATTTGATTATTTGCTAACTTTTTTTCCTAGCTATTGTTATTTTTTTTTCACAGGGTAGACTACATAATATCTTTTTTGCAGACTTATACAAGTTTTTTTTCATTACACTGTTTTGTGGCTACGCTTTTATAGCTTAAAGTAATCGTCCAGACCATTTCATCATTCCTGATTTAATGCAGTCACAATATAGCCATGATCGAGTATATCAACAATATGTTGTCACTTTTTGCATCCAGTCACCCGTTTTTAAATGATCCGCATTCAAAATCTGTAAATTCCCCGTGTTCTCAAAACACAACTGTTTATCAGCAGACGACGCACCATGGGTCGGCGACGTCACAACAGGGAGCCTCCCAGCACCGCCTGATACATATGTGCGGAGACAGAAAAATGTAGTACTTGGGGTATTTTGGGTGTTTCTGATCTATTTTTTGTGCGATGTGGCATGTACTTGCATCCTGTGTGGGGGCTGTGCCTTTACCGAGAGCTTAGCACCCATTTGCAAACTGTGGGGCGACGATATATGTGTGCAGATGTGTGCAGCGGCGGGTAGGTTCAAGGCCACCGAGATGAGAGGGCTGCAGTACCCTGGCTACTACCAGCCGCTCCCCGTCGCTCCAAAGGTCTGCACACATATCTCGTCGCCGTGTGGGTTGTGAATGGGTGCTAAGCTCTCGGGAATGGCACGGCTTTCTTGCCGTGCCCATGCAGGATGCAAGTATGTGCCCTGTTGCATAAAAAATATACCAGAAGCACCCAAAATTCCCCAAGTACTACATTTTTCTCAGAGTCAATGTGTGTCTGTGTCGGGCGGGGCTGGGAGGCTCACTCGTGTGACGTCGCCAGCAAGTTTCGCGCCACGGCTGGAATGTGGCTGTTGTTTTTCCCGCGCTTTTTACAAAAGTCATGTTTTTAGGGAAATAAGGCGTGAAAATGAATAATTTTTTGTGGATTAGGTATTTTGAATGAACATTCAACATAATTATGCAAAGAAAAAATGGGTCTGGACGATTACTTTAAGAGAAATTTAATGCAGACTTAGGGCCGATTTCACAGTCGTTTTGCTTGGGGAGCTTACCAAAGGACTGTGAATTCGGCCCTTATACCAGTTTTTCTTCCTTCTTGACAACTAAGTGTACACGTGAGAGATATATCGGTAGTCATCATTAGTCCCTCACACTATGTTTTGTGGCTGAGAGAAATTTAATGCAGACTTATACCTGTTTTTCTTCATTCCTGACAACTTATGCCAGTTTTTCTTCATTCTGGACAACTTAATGCAGAGTTATACCAGTTTTTCTTCATTCCTGACAACAAAGTGTACACATTACCGTCAATAACACTAGTCGCCACTGCCCTAATGACACCAGGCGAATATTACAAATTTTAGCATCACTACACTGTTTGCACTAAAACCCCCCTCCGGTGGGGCGAGGGTGTGCGGGGCAGGGAACGGGAACGCAGCACCTCTTATGAGTGGGGGCGGGAGGGTCACAGCCGACAGTGGGGGGACCGGGACAGGGAGAGGTCCTCGCACTGGGACCCACCCCCTCCGCCGGACAGACACCGGGATACCTACAGAAGGAGGTCACGGTCCTACAGTCCCCCAGGCCGCTGGTCAGTACTTGCATAATAATGTTAATGATGTCTTTTGGACTATTAGGATCAACCCTATTATTAGGATTAGGATAAATAATTAGGAGTAAATTATTTCTTATGTCGCCTCCGTGGTGCAGTGGCTAGCGTGCCTGGCTACGAATCTGCGGGCCCTGGTTCGATCCCGGGCCAGGGCGAGTCGGTGACCAGCCTACTCAGCTGTTCTTACTTCCTTTCCGGGTTGATAAATGGGTACCTGGGTTAACCTGGGGAAGGTAACTGTGGTAACCAGTCACACACAGAGTCACACTAGCCTCTGTGTCCCGGGGTAATGGATTCTCACCCACCACAGGCTCTAAGGGCTAATGCCACGGAGATGAGCACCGCATGCCACGCGCAGCTTAGCGTATGCTCCCATCTTTACCTATTTCTTATGTTCTTATGACTCAGTAGACAGGTAGTTAGTGCGGAGTCATTATAGAGCTTTAAAGGGAGGCTAGATAAATTCATGGATGGGGATGAAAGGTGGTCAGTATACTAATGATAATGTTAACCCCTTGAGACCCAGAACATAATTTCCATTGTAATTTGGGTGCCATTAGACGATTTTTAGTGAATATAAGCAATATTTTATAGATATGACCTGTTTAGTATCCTTGTCCAACTAATTTGGTATATTAAGTTACTTTTCCTAATTATATGGCTTGAAAACACACTTTTTTTTTTATAGCAAAGGAAAGATCTGGGCGTGAAGGGGTTAATGTTGTCTTTTGGATTATTAGGATCAACCCAATCAAAGATAATTTCAGGGTATTTCTATTCAGGAGTATTTGTAGCATCCTAGTAGTGGCTTACAGTACAGCAAACCCTCTCTAATTCAAACTAATTATGGGGAGACCTGGGTCGAATTAGCCGAAAGTCCGAATTATCTCGATGGTTACCTCTACTGTAGCCCCTCCACACAATAAGAATGCACCCAAACATGCCAAAACAGCACAGGTTGTATTACTTGTAGTCCCCAAAACATGGCTGCTACTGATATGTGGGAGTTCCTGTACTGTCTTTCTATATTTCTTATTTTCTTTCTTGTTTTGTTTGTTTGATAGTTGCTTCCTGTGTTGTCACTCATGGCATTAGAACATAAGAAAAATAAGGAAGCCACAAGAGGCTGCGAGACCTACATTCAGGTAGTTCCTGTTACTTAACTCTACCTATATCCACCTCTCTTCCCCATCCATGAATTTATCCAGACTCCTTTTAAAGACCCCAATAGACTCCGCATTGACCACCTGACGACTATGAGTCCATTCCGTTGCATTGCAGGGATAGGGAGAGGGAGCACCACAGTTCCAACAGGAGTCGCAGTAGGAGCAGAGGCAGAGACTACGACTACAACAACAGCAACACAGCCTCGTCCAGCGGCGGCGGCGGTGGCTTCCGGAGAAAAACCTTCAGAGACTACGAGCGAGAGAGAGACTGGGACCGTCCTGACAGAGACGCCCCCCAGCGCAACGAAGTGTTCAGAGACTACCAACACGGCTACCAGAGAGACTACCAGCACGGCTACCAACGGGACTACCACCACAGGAACTACCACCACAGCAGGGAAGGGCGGGACAGGGAGGGACCGCCGCAGGACTATAGGAACCGCCACCCGAGGGATCACGCAAGGGAAGGTGGCAGACAGGGTAGCCAGCAGCGCCAACAGAGCCATGGGTACAGCGAGGACAGGTGAGCGTTTGTGTGAGGCATGTCTCTCTATCTTCTTATTTTTAACAACACAAAGGACTGGCCAAGGCACACAAAAAAAAGAGGTAACATAAAGCCCGCCTAGTTGCCAGTCCCTATTAACCCCTTGAGACCCAGAATGTAATTTTCATTATAATTTGGGTACCATTAGACAATTTTTTAGGTAAATATAAGCCATATTTTATAGCTATGACCCGTTTAGTAAGCTTATCGACTAGCTAATTTGGTATATTCAGTTACTTTTTGTAATTTTACGGGTTACAACACAATGTTCTATAGCAAAAGAAAGATCTGGGCGTGAAGGGGTTAACACAATGGACTGACCAAGGTATACACAAAAAAAAGGGGGTAACACAAACCCCATCTAGTTGTCACAGCCTATAAAGAAGACAGTAAGAGAATGAAGAAATAAGGGGTGGCTCAATTTAGTTCGGGAGGTGTCTTGTCACTGCTCTCTTGTAAAGATTTAAGTCGTAGGAAAGTGGAAAAGTAGAAATAGGAAGAGAGTTTCTGTATACGAGGTAGTAAAGTCATGCTACCAGTAGTACATCAAACGGTGTTATAGTGTAGGAAATGGATGATGATGGTAATAATAGTAATGATATATATTATTCATCATGTATCATTCATTTTATTCATTATGTATTTTTTGTTTTGCTCTAGTACTTAAGTTATTTTTTTTTTTTTTTTTTTTTTTTTTTTGTCTATGCCTCCGGGCGATAATAAAATAATAATAATTATTATTATTAACTTTGTGTTGTGGTTCTTTTCAGAGAGGACGGCGGCCGCATCGTAGGATCCGTTTGGTGGACTACTGAAAATAATCTACCAGAAAATACTTAGAAACATTATATAAGAAGAACATAAGAAAATAAGGAAGCTACAAGAGGCCGCGAGACCTACACGGGGGTAGTTCCTGTAAGTTCCTGATATGACAAGATAATGTTTTTATGCAGGAGACATTATTTAATGTCTCCTCTCCATATTATTCCTTGTTTGAAAATACTAAATGTTTGCTAAGACTTTTAGGAAAGTTTGTATTTTTATAGTTTTTCTTCTACAGGAAACCACAACTACATGTTTGCCGTGAGTGCAGAGACCCAGTTCATGTTGAGAATTAACCCCTTCACGCCCAGATCTTTCTTTTGCTAATAAAAATTGTATTGTTGTCGAGCCATAAAATTACGAAAGTAACTGAATATACCACTTTTTGTTAGTGGACAGGATACTAACAGGTCATATCTTTAAAACATTGCTTATATTCACTAAAAATTGTCTAATGGTACCCAAAATTACAATGGAAATTACGTTCTGGTTCTCAAGGGGTTAAGATGTCCTGAAAAAGCACAGTTTCCTAGTACGCTGCAATACCTCTGTGCTATTGAGCTCCGTCATAACAATAGCTATAGATCAAGCTTATAGTAGTAGAATACAATGATCCCCCATCACTAGGATGTAACTCCTTTGATTCCAGTGACAAAAGACATCTTGGTGTTCAGAAATTGCTCTCTTTCATGTATTAAGTGTTTAAAAGACAATTTTAAACTTTTCCTCCGTTTTTTTTATGCTTTGCCATAGTGCCATATGACCTCTGATGTCTGGCACATTTTCCCTTTTCAGCATTAATTCATTCAATTCTTAACTCTTTGGATGACGAGCCTTGACACAAACAAATATTTTGAATTTCTATACAGATTTATGTATCGACTTCAATTTATTTTCATGTATTGCATCTATAATTTCAATTCTTTTCCAATACCTTATCCTCCACAAGATGTGTTATCAAAATGACAGTGACAATATATCAAAACTAATTAAAAGTAATCACATGAAATGAGCAATCGAAAATAATTGTGAATGTTGCCAAGATGAATACCTTAGTCACACATTAGGACACTGGGACGATGCACAGGGGTTCGTAAAGCCCCGAAGGTACCTATGCATCATTGCACCCTGCAGCTCTATTAATGGCCATTTGTTGGTGAACCAGTGTAAAAGGAAAGAGAGTATTCTTAGGACCTACTGACAGAAATGTGAACTAAAGGGCCATCTAATTATTTACTTTCAATAAGTGCAGCGGGATTGAAAAACTTTATGCCTGATCAAACCCTCTATCTCTCCATGGTCAAATCCTTACCACTAATAGACGTTGGGAGACTGCTCTCGCATGCTTACGCATAGGCCATACCAACCTCACACACTCCTATCTCATGTCACGCTCCTCCCCAACCCTCTGGACACCCTGTCAAGTTCCTCTCACTGTCCAACATGCCCTAATATCCTGCTCCCATCTTACTCTTGCCCGTTCCAGTTCCTTCCCTCATTTGTCCTCCCTTTCCCGACCTCCCTGTCTTGCGGACATTCCCCCGGAATCCCCTCCTTCTCCCTGGAAAATTTAACCTCCTTCCTCCAACAAATCCACATCCTACATCTGATCTAACCATCCTGCTGTAACATTCTGCTCTTTCCCCTTCCTCATCGTTTCACTATTATTCTTTAAACCCTGACCCTTTATATGCTTTGGCCATAGTGCCATATGACCTCTGATGTCTTGGCACATTCATCTTTTTAGGCATTAAATCAATCAATTTATAATAAATATAATAATAAGTTCATGTATCTGATTTGCATCAGTATGAAAACCCAAGGTTTATTACAACTTGTCATGGTCTACAATACTTTCAGCTAAACACTTTATGCGACATGTTCAGGAAAATTGAAGTATTTCTAAAATATTCTAAGTTTCATGTCTATAAGGCTGAGCAGTAATTGGTGTGTTTGCTGCAACAAGTTGTGTACCACTGTGATAATACTCGGTCTTCTGTAGCATTTTAGTTTCTAAGGGTTGTTTTGTGCTTCCTGGGAAAACTAGCGATGATCTCTGTTTTGTGGAAAGTAAGAGTCCCAAATTCTCTCATTGCATCATTGAGATACATGCACTGCTCTCTTAATCAACAATTTTCATGTTTAATTAGCTCAGACATACATACATCCTTTCAATAATTCAAGACACACTAACACGACAGTAAATGTCTGTCAGTGTCGTCTAGATATAAGATGTTACAGATTTTTTGTATTTAAAAGTTAACAGCGCCACCAAAAGTCATATTTCATTTTAAAATTTTTACCCCCAAATGTTTTCATTTTAATTTACCACCAATGTCTGCATTATAAGTTTAAGACATTAATTACCATTGTCCCATGTCAAAGTAAGATGGATTAAGAAGAGAGTGGTGGTGGTGGTGAATACTACTGCCGGTTGTACTGTTGGTGTCAGGTGTAGCTGTAAATACATGTGACTTGTTTCCTGCCATGTCTGTCAAACCTTCTGTCTAGTCCTTTTAGAACTTTACGTTTTGATGGGTCTTATATTTGACTTATTATTCTTGTGAGTTCTGCATAACTTTTGAATAGTGATTATTAATGAAGTAGAGTTGCATGGAGGCAGTGTGTTAAAGAAGATCTGGCAGCATTGGGCATTGAAGAAGTTAAGGCAACGGATAGGGATAGTTGGAAGCGTATCATCGACCGTCTAACCTCTTAAAGTAATCGTCCAGACCATTTCATCATTCCTGATTTAATGCAGTCAAAATATAGCCATGATCGAGTATATCAACAATATGTTGTCACTTTTGCATCCAGTCACCCGTTTTTAAATGATCCGCATTCAAAATCTGTAAATTCCCCGTGCTCTCAAACACAACTGTTTATCGCAGACGACGCACCATGGGTCGGCGACGTCACAACAGGGAGCCTCCCAGCACCGCCTGATACATATGCGCGGAGACTGAGAAAAATGTAGTACTTGGGGAAATTTTGGGTGTTTCTGATATATTTTTTTGTGCGATGTGGCATGTACTTGCATCCTGTTGTGGGGGCTGTGCCTTTACCGAGAGCTTGGCACCCATTTGCAAACTGGGGGCGACGATATATGTGTGCAGCGGCGGGTAGTTGTCCCCTGAGGGTGGGGGAGGCAGTGTTAGGTGCAGTGCTAGAAAGTATTAGGTGCAGCAGGACCTATAAGAACACAACATAAGAAAATAAGGAAGCCACAAGAGGCCGTGAGACTGACACGTGGTAGTTTCCTGTCACTTAACACTTAATACTACCTACACCACCTCTCATCCCCTTCCATGAAATTGTCTAGCCTCTTTTTAAAGCTCCCTATCCGGCATACGTCATGTGTGAGGGTAAACCCAGTGTGTGTGTCCCTCAGGGTGAGTGGCTATCAGAGGTTTGGTAAGTATCCTGCTGTGATGATGATGTCTGAGTCTGACTGGAATGGTGGGTTTTCTGTAGTATTTCTCCTAAATCTAGACACTCTTTGTCCTTTGTGGCAAATATTATGACATCTTTTCTTCAATTTTCTGTCCCTACGTACCTTATTTTCACCGCCCATCTGTCCCTACGTACTTTATTTTCACTGTCCGTTAATGAGAAAGGGGCAGTAGGAAATGGAGAGTATTAATGTTTGTTCACCACCAGGGATGCGTTAATAATGGTAATCCCGTGTTGTCACTTTTGTACATACTAATTACGTTCTTTCTATAGTTGAGATTATGACTATTGATGTTCTATTGAGTCGAACATTGCAACAGCTAGTATGAATTGCAACCTATGGATAGCATCTTACTATGTCTAAGGTTTGGTTTAAGACCCAGAGGTGAACCCATTGGAGGTGGTGGACAGACCCAAAAGACAGCTCCTGCTTCAGCCGGGTGCAGTCAGTTTCATAAAACAAGTTGTTTCGTACACCAAAAAGTTTTTTCGTAGTTTATATGAACCATAGTCGTTTCGTACACTTAGCTCAGAGTTGAACTTGACTACTAGAGTTACGAAAAACAACCAGGTATGTACGAAAAACTCAAATCAGTGTACGAAACAACTAACAAAACTTGTGTATGAAACTCCCTGTAACCCTTCAGCCTTAGCTGCCACCTTGTGTTCTTAAACAGTATTTCCCACATCCAGGCTCTCACAATTACCATTAAAAACATATAAGGAAGCTACAAGAGGCCGCCAACCTACACGTGGTAGTTCCTGTTGCTTAACACTAACTACATCCACCTTTCATCCCCAGCCATGAAGGAAGGCTGGACAAAAACTGGCTATGCCTGTACATATGTCTTGATGGGATAGATAGCATCATCCAAGAAGTATTGTGACTAACTCATGTGTGTAAGAAATGGTAACTAGGAATTATTGTGGAGGAAGTAAAGAAGTAAATATGTAATTGGCACCAATGAAAATATTCCCATTGCATGATATCAGCTCTGTGCATGTCATGAGCTCATTCACTGTACATGATGTAGCCATTATGCATAAACAATTATATAAGATGAGCCTTAAGTTGTGTACAGAAATCACCGTGCTGCAAACAGTGATATACTCATAGATGTTACGATGAGGAACCGGAAAGTTGGTTCGTGTACAAAGAATGTGTTAGGCGTGAGTGGTGCTTCTATGGCGATAAGGAGCCAGGCAACTTGACCCCTGGAAACCCAGAACGTAATTCCCATTGTAATTTGAATACCGTTAGACAATTTTTAGTGACTATAAGCAATATTTTATAGATATGACCTGTTTAGTATCCTTGTCGACTAACTAATTTGGGAAAATTCAGTTACTTTTTCGTATTTTATGGCTTCGATATACAATATGACATGCAATTTGTTACAGCCAAGGAAAGATCTGGGCGTGAAGGGTTAAGTCATCATAGGGAAATAGAGAACATTCTGTAGTGAAGGATGTGTTATGTCAATTTATTGCTTTGTCATCACTTTCTCCACTCATTACAAGTTAGAGCGCTGGTGAATGACTAGACGATATTGCCATTTATAATAAATTGACGCAAATTCCCAAATTTGGGGTGTGTGTGTGGGGTGTCGTCCTTATTTTATTATTATTATTTTTTTTTTTTTTTCTTTTTTTTTTTTTTTTTTTTTTTTTTTTATTTTGTGAGAGCAAGCCTAGTGTATGTTTTTTTTATTTTTATTATTATGTACGTGTCTTGAGTAGCACATACAAGTCTGTAGTGATGCTAAAATTCTTAATATATAGTGCCTGGCGACATTAGTGCAGGTGGCGACTATAGTGTTATTACAGGATGAGCAAGACAAACTGGCGGTGACTATAATGAGTGCCGGGGCGTCATCACAACAGGCTGTCAGACGCACCGCAGCCCAGACATCCTCCCTTGGCCTTCCATTGAGGGGGAAAAGAATGCGTGTTGTGTTGAATAGTTAATAGCGCGACGAATCTGCTTTTTGTGGGGAATTTTAATGTCCTGTCACCCACACTCTCGCATAGGCTGGAGATGTGCGAGGCTGTATTCTTGTTTATAGATGCTAATATGAGTCTCACTTTGGCTGCTGTTAACGTCTGAGATTATAATAGTTGATTTTTTTTTTGCAGTTGTAATGTCGACGTGATTTGATTTTTTTTTGCAGTTGTGATGTCAGACGTGATTTGATTTTTTTTTGCAGTTGTAATGTCAGACGTGATTTGATTTTTTTTTGCAGTTGTAATGTCAGACGTGATTTGATTTTTTTGCAGTTGTAATGTCAGACGTGATTTGATTTTTTTTGCAGTTGTAATGTCAGACGTGATTTGATTTTTTTTTTTTGCAGTTGTAATGTCAGACGTGATTTGATTTTTTTTTTGTAGTTGTAATGTCAGACGTGATTTGATTTTTTTTTGTAGTTGTAATGTCAGACGTGATTTGATTTTTTTTTGGCAGTTGTAATGTCAGACGTGATTTGATTTTTTTTTGCAGTTGTAATGTCAGACGTGATTTGATTTTTTTTTTGCAGTTGTAATGTCAGAAGTGATTTTTTTTTTGCAGTTGTGATGTCAGACGTGATTTGATTTATTTTTTGGGAGTTGTAATGTCAACGTGATTTGATTTATTTTTGCAGTTGTAATGTCAGACGTGATAGGAACGCAGGCAGATTCATCACTACTAACTCTACCTCATCACAAATTCTCAACCCTTAAAAAGATCTATTACATGTTAGCAAGTGAGTGTTCTTTTGATTACTGTCTTGATTTGATATTCATATTCTAAAAGTAAAGTACAGTAGGTTTTGGGGGGTCATACATGTGCGCCACTGCATATGTTTATCGATCTATCCTGCATGCTGAAAAAGTGATAAGAAAAAATATGCTTTGCTTAGTTACTACGGTAGCTTATCTCCCTCGCCGACCATCTTTTACACCCTTGTAAAATTAGGTACTAAATATCACAGGCTACTTTTTTTATATAGCTACTTTTTCCCCTATTCAAGCAAAATTAAGGCCGGGAGATCATTTTTTGTTTCCCAGACCCAGTAAATGCTATTATGTCGTTGGAGAGCCTATATAGCGCCTGTAGGCCTATAGAGATCTTGGTGTTGGTTGATCTCGCCTGTTGGTGGTATACGGTAAATCGGTAATGAAGTGCAAGTCGTGTCATTATTATCTTTTTATGCATACATTTTGTCAGGCTTGCTATATAATATTTCCTTGTTTCTATCTCTCTTATCTTGCTTGCCCTTCCTTCCTGTCTTCCGCAGTAGATAAACGTGTGTGACCTTTCCTGTTCAAGTTTTACGACCCACTCAGATCAGGCAGTGAAGTGTTAATAATAATACCGTTCAGGTAGGTCAGGATTTTTGTGGCCATGCGAGAAGGAAAAAATAACCTTTAGCTTGAAATATGAGGCGTCGGGATGAGAGGCCAATGGACCCTACCCATAACTACGTCACGGTTTGTTTACATCGGTGCATTGTGGGGATAAGGCGGGGTCGCCGCGGGTGGACCTACGAAGGGAAAACTACAGCGATGGAAGAATTTAGAGTTATTTTGCGCGAAATTGATATTCCAGGTGCTATATTACTGTGCTCTGTTCTCGCTGACAACACTATAGAGAAGACCTGAGGTAATGGCCGATGTGCAGAGGCTTTTAAACCAAGAAAACAGAGTCATAACAGAGCCTCGTCAAAAGGTAAGCAACTGGTAGGTACGTAATGTGTCCCTACCACTTGCTTACTTCTTAATGAGACTCTGATGTGACTGGGTTTTTTTCCCGGTTTTAGAAGCCTTTGCACATCAACCATCACCTCAGGTCCCTTCTCTATGTTGTCAGCGAGCACGGAAATATAGCACCTGGAATATCAATTTCGCCCAAAACAACTCGAAATTTTTTCATCGTCATAGTCTTCTCTTTGTAGTTGTCATATTCATGGTTATGATAGTATTAAAATACCTTATTAATTGAGTTTCCGTTTGTTGTCTTTCCTCATAATAAGTAGTGGTACATCATGGTTTTAAGTGTTACTTGACGAGCCAATGAATACTCTTGAGTCTATACCAACATCACCAACCTTTGCTTTGATTTATCTTATTACTCCATCCATAATAAGTTGCATAACCACGGTGACATTACCCATCCTTGCCTCATGGTACCTGGTACTGTCGTCTACCGATATTTTTATCCCTACACAAATTGGGAAAACTCGCCGACGGTAATGGTTAGGTTAGATTTTGCTTTGATTTATCTTATTACTCCATCCATAAACAAGTTGCATAACTTGGGTTGTGAGGAGCAGTACGAAGTGGGCGGTACAAAGGCGACCCTCGCTTTGCAGAGCTAATCGGATTTGCATCATATTGTTTACCATTCCTGGGATAACCTGGAGTCGTTGCGGCTCAGGTACAGTGAAGGTAGCGGCGTGTCCTCACAATAAACTAAGTTACGCTAGATATTGATCATTGAATTAGAATGACCTGCAGCCCGCACTTCGTACAGGTAAATTGATGTGAGGTCGAGGGTCAGATAAGATTAGTGCGATTAGGTTACAAGGTACACGCGGGGAAATTGCCGCTATTACCGGGTGGCAGAGGCTGTGTGACCCTTTGACCCTTCCAGGACATCTGGACAGCCTGAGTACAGTCTGTAATACTAATATAACGAAACTTCGAACATTTGCAACGCAGCACTCAAGAAAACTCAAAAGATCTCTAATTTATTACTGTTGGTCTGAAAGCCTGTCTCCCTTGACAACGATGGAAATACTTTGGAACTCATCCTTCCGGCTTTGACTGAAATGAACTACCGCACTGTATTGTATGCTTATTGTACTTCACATCTGTAAAGGTTCCAGCGTGCGCTCAGCCTTGGTTAACCCACACGGCCGCTATGAAATATGAGGTGCCTCAAAAAAATTTAAGTCCAGTTAGGTTAGATTAGGTATACTTTGTGGTTAAGGTTAGGTTAGGTTAGGTTAGGTATACTTTGTGGTTAAGGTTAGGTATACCTTGTGGTTAAGGTTAGGTTAGGTTAGGTATACTTTGTGGTTAAGGTTAGGTTAGGTAAGGTATACTTTGTGGTTAAGGTTAGGTTAGGTATACTTTGTGGTTAAGGCTAGGTATACTTTGTGGTTAAGGTTAGGTTAGGTTAGGTATACTTTTGTGGTTAAGGTTAGGTTCGGTTAGGTATACTTTTGTGGTTAGGTTAGGTTAGGTTAGGTAACTTTGTGGTTAAGGTTAGGGTTAGGTTAGGTTTAGGTATACTTGTGGTTAAGGTTAGGTTAGGTTAGGTTAGGTATACTTTGTGGTTAAGGTTAGGTTAGTTAGGTTATATACTTAGTGGTTAAGGTTAGGTTAGGTTAGATTTTTACATATAGTGACTTTGATGATTTTTTGGGGAGCCATAAATCATTTATATTTGCTTCCCCCACCCAAAAACCCTGTATTCCCGCCAGTTCCTCAGGCTTGTTGGCTATAGGGGGAAGAAAAAAAGATAGGGTGAAGGACTTCTTCCAAAGTCTTACCACAACGATCAACGTGTTTGACTCGCAGGTAATCTAATAAGGACCACTTTGACCGGCATGAAATATTTGGCCTCACTGATGTTGTAGAAGGAATTATTAGCTTAGCGTGTATCTAACCTCGTGCAGTTGTAGACGTGCCTCCTCCGTCACGATCCTGTTGCTCTCAACGTCATTTTTTATATTTTTATCTTTGTCTTTCAGGTACCGTAGATAACACTAAAGTCACCGACCTGCACTAATGTCGCCAGGCGCCATATATTACGAATTATAGCATCACTAACTGATTTGTATGTGCCACTGAAGATGATACACAGTAGTTTATATCATGACCGTATAATCTATCCTGTTTTCAGTGTTGTTTTTATGCTTTGTATCTGCAAATATAAACTTTTCAAATTTCACTACTGGGTTTTTTTTCACGCGACGACAAACAGTAGCTCATCACCTTTCGGCTGACAGAGTAGACTGGGAGGGAATATGGGATGTATTGAAGGGTTTAAGAATGTGTATGGAGTGGAGTATGTATGTATACTAATAAGCTTTTACCTGTGATTATGATACCTAACCTAACTGACCTAACCTAACTGACCTAACCTAACGGTAACCTAACCTAACCATTACCGTCGGCGAGTTTTCCCGATTTATGTAGGGACGAGCATTTCGGTAGACGAGAGTACCAGGTACCATGAGGCAAGGATGGGTAATGTCATCGTGGTTATGCAACTTGTTTATGGATGGAGTAATAAGATAAATCAAAGCAAAATCTAACCTAGTCATTACCGTCGGCGAGTTTTTCCCGATTTGTGTAGGGATAAAATATCGGGAGAACGACAGTACCAGGTACCATGAGGCAAGGATGGGTAATGTCACCGTGGTTATGCAACTTGTTTATGGATGGAGTAATAAGATAAATCAAGCAAAGGTGTGGTGATGTTGGTATAGACTCAGAGTATGGCATTGGCTCGTCAAGTAACACTTAAACCATGATGTACCACTACTTATTATGAGGAAAGACAACAAAACGGAACTCAATTAAGAAGGTATTTTAATACTATCATAACCATGAATATGTACAACCTACAAAGAGAAGACTACGACGATGAAAAAATTTCGAGTTGTTTTGGGCGAAATTGATATTCCAGGTGCTATATTTCCGTGCTCGCTGACAACATAGAGAAGACCTGAGGTGATGGTTGATGTGCAAAGGCTTCTAAACCAGGAAAACAGTCACATCAGAGTCTCATTAAGAAGTAAGCAAGTGGTAGGGACACATTACGTACCTACCAGTTGCTTACCTTTTGACGAGGCTCTGTTATGACTCTGTTTTCTTGGTTTAAAAGCCTCTGCACATCGGCCATTACCTCAGGTCTTCTCTATAGTGTTGTCAGCGAGAACAGAGCACAGTAATATAGCACCTGGAATATCAATTTCGCGCAAAATAACTCTAAATTCTTCCATCGCCGTAGTTTTCCCTTCGTAGGTCCACCCACGGCGACCCCGCCTTATCCCCACAATGCACCGATGTAAACAAACCGTGACGTAGTTATGTCTGGGGCCCATTGTCTAATCACACCCATTTTTTTACTCCTCCGTTTTTACTGTTTACTTCGATGCAGTTGGATGTCATGAAATTGTCAATGAAGAGAAATAAGCTGCGTAGGAAAGATTATGTATAGTGTGATCTTATTGCAAAAGAGAGAGAGAGAGAACAAAAGCTAGTCTGCTTCATTCGTACCATCAAAACAACACGAACAAATGTAAACAAAGAACACGTGGTGGTGGTGGTGGACGACGACCTTGAACTCCGTAACAATAGTGAAAATTGACGTTGATGTGTGTGTAATATCAATGAACTGAACACACTGTAGAAATAACATGATTAGATATGACAAGGGACACATATTTCCCCCAAGCAAGCAATGTAGTGTCAATATCACGGTGATTTACAAGAACATGAGACATCTGTGCCCCGTGACTGAATCCAAGCGTCAAGGTGTGGCAAGGAAGTGCTGTTTCAAAGTAAGTAAGAAGGATAAGTTACATGAGTGGGTAGTCAGGTGGTAGATAGAATTTGTTATGTCAAGTGTCAATACACGATCGGTGGTTTTAAGTATGGTAAAATTTCGGTAGTGGACTGTCACCGATTTCGAAGCCGAAACTTAGTTTTCCTGAATAGTTTTGATGTGTATTTAATAAATCTGGCACTCGTTTTTGTCGGAAATAAATTTTTGTTTACAGGTGTGAGTGTGCCTTGCTCCTTGCACTTGCAATCCTTGCACTTGCTCCGCTTCGCACTGCCATAGTATTGACAAGTGCTTGTGGGCCCTTCGGACCCATGTATTGATGTTTGTAGTAGTAGTAAGTATATATTAGACAACATGTGATTGCAAACTCCAATCGTGTTGTTGCTGTCGTTGGTCACTGGTCAAAGTGCCTCGGGGTAGACCACGTTCCGTGTGATTCCAACCCTTTGTGTTCCGTGTGATTCCAACCCTTTGTGTTCCGTGTGATTCCAACACACACTCACACACGCACACAAACGTCCATGAGTCTACTGAGTTTGTGGAATGCGGCAAGACGTTACCGCAGAATTTTTTCCTGTAATCTAATACTCCTAAAGTGTTTTTAGCCCAAAACCACCTTTCAAAATTATTCAATCGACATGGGACCAAGCCGCTTACCACCTACGATTTATTTGCAATTTTTTGAGCCTACGCTCATCTAAATTGAATTTACAGTTTCGGCTACCCAAAACAGACATACAGACACACACACACACACACACACACACACACACACACACACACACACACACACACACACACACACACACACACACAGACACGGCTATTCCTACAGTAGCTATATTAGACGATTGTCTTTTTTTTTTAATGTTACTAAACCAAACCCCACCTCTAACCTAATCTGATTTAACCTAACTTAACCATTTCTGGCTGAAATAACAGTGGATTTCGTTACTACATGTAATGCCATTATTATTCAATTGCGCCATGGGAAATGGGGTTCTAAATACTCTGAATGAAGAAATCTACACGATGATGTAGGTTAGAATCCTAGGACTTTTGAAAGCCCACTACCGAACTAATACCTTAAGTATCCTGAACGTTTCGTTTTCATCATAAAGAATATGGTATTATTCCAGATGAACACCGAATTCACTTTGGTGGACGAAACTATTTTTTTCTGGTGATTTTGATGTTTATAATTATTAATCTGTTTACCGTTTCTGTCGCATTATTATTTACAGGTTAGTTATTTTATTTTTTATAGTTAGGTTAAGGTTAGGTTAGGTTAGGTATAGGTTCGGTTAGGTTCAATTTGTTTTTTTTATGTGTCATTTTTGCAAAAAAGAAAAAAAGATTTGCTACAGATACGGTGAGCAGATTCATTTAAAACACATCAAAGCTCACCAGAAAAAAATAGTTCCGTCCACCAAAGGAAGTTCGGTGTTCATCTGGAAATTTACCAAGAATATTTCTAACCCTTACAACAGCCGTCGGAAATGAAAATTAAACGTAAGGGGGGTCTGGGGGGGCGAAACCCCCCTAGCGAGTTTAGGTTACATAAATCAATGCCCAGGTTAGGTTAGTAATCTAGCAGGTATCAGTGGTTCAATAATTTTAGGTGTGGTTAAGTAATATAGGTTGAATAGTACAGTCACTTAGAGTTAGTTACCTAAGTAAGACCGTGGTATAATATCTTTTTATATACCTGGTGCTATATTTTTTTTTCTAGTGTGAGTGTGAGAGGCAGAAGGGTGCGGGAGTAGTCTAGGGGCAGATGAGGGAGTGGTCTAGGGGCAGAAGGGTGCGGGAGTGGTCTAGGGGCAGAAGGGTGCGGGAGTGGTCTAGGGGCAGATGAGGGAGTGGTCTAGTAGTAGGGTCACTTAGGGCGATTCGCTTCACATTAGGTGAAGGAAGTATTTTGAGGGTCTTATCCTAAGCATTTTGTGCCGCTGAATCCGAAAATCGTAGTTGGGTCACTCGTTAGCGGTAAGTTTTCGCGCAATTTGCAATTTGGCAATTTGGCAATAAAATTGGCAATTACAAATTGCAGAATGAGAACCAGACGTCGTAGAGACCTCGTTTTGGACTCAAATTGAAGCTTATTAAGAGTGCATAAAATGTTATTTAGTACTCCGTGGTTGTATCTGTTCGCATTACTGAACTATAATGGAAATTAGAGATAAGTGGAAAAAAATGGAAAAAAATATAAAAGGAATAATTTTGGCCTTAATTTCACATCAAAAGTCATGAAATGTTTCTGGCTGTATCTGTTCTCATAAAGGCACTACCGTCTGATTAATAGAAAATGGTAACTTTTCTCTGACTGTCCCCTCATGGTCGTATTTTATGACATACGGTAATGAAATTTCGCAAATAAATGTAAAATTTCATTGGCTATAATTTTAGAAATTAGCTATAAACCCGTAAATAAAATAAATTCATTTATTATATCGCACATTTTCCTTGTGCGATTTTCCTTGAGGACCAAGTTCTTCTTGATCCAAGACGAACTCTTGGCAATCAAGGCCAAATCATTCGGAAGTTCTGCTACGGCATCAAAGCACCACAAGGACAGCCCAGCGGTCACGAAGAAGACACACGAGATGACCAAAGAGGTTGCTGGTCTTCTTCGCCAGCATAACCCCTTCACTCGCGAGAAAGCCCAACTCACCACCGTCCTTTCCCGCAAGGTTGTTCCAGATAAGATGGTGGACGCACTGACAAGAATCGAGGGGGACTGGCAAGGAACTCTCTTGAAGTACGAAGAGGGAAGGATCAGGACTGCGCAGCAAAGGCCATGGGAGGTCCTGAATCGTCAGCCTACCAATACATTCAAAACGCGGGCAAGAAAGCCAAGTTTCAATCGGAGGGAAGCAGGTGATTGTCACGGGATCCTCAGACTTCACTCGGCGCCTGCTGCTCGCCCTCCACTCGACAGCAGTCTGGACCTTCGCACCATCATCTCCAACATGAGCTCCCCTGTTCCCTCTTGCCCTCTTTGACGACCAAGGCCACCCGCGGGTCACGACAAAAAGTGCCCCTTCTCGGGTTCTGGAGAAGATGAACGCGGCGGTCTCCACGGCCTCGCAAACCCCTTCATCCTCTCGCGTGCTGGTCCTCGAGGGGATGGCTTTCCTTCAGCAGCACCCCGTTTCCGGCTCACAAATTTTAAAGGGGACCTGGTTGGACCCCTCCTGCAGAGAGTTGCCCAACTGGGTGTTGGCTACGGGGAGTTGCACCTTGTCTTTGACAGGTAGGGACATCGGCGCGTCCCTAAAAAGACAAGACGGGGGAAAACAGCGAGCCCGAGGTGGAGGATACGATATCGACATCCAAGCAGCGACGAGGATCAAAGCTTGGAATGACCATGGCTAACATCTTGTCCACCAAAAGCAACAAGACTGCTAGGACCTCTCTCATTGCCTCCAAATCCAGCACCTTTCATGGGGATTACGCGTCGTCTGCGCGTGGCGCGACAAAACCGTGGCAACTTCGGGACCGGACGGAGCCAAGTTCGCTTCAGAACAAGAGGAAGCGGACACTAAGATGATATTCATCCCCTCCATGCTCGACAAAGTTTGTGGAGGCAACCGTAGTTTCTCCGGACACTGACGTCCTCGTCCTCCTCCTCCGACACTTCCCCAAGATACCCCCCCAACACGTGCCTCCAGTTTGGCAAGACGACTTTCAACGTTCAGCTCATCCACGATGAACTGGGCTCTCACGCGGATGTGATCACGTCCTTCCATGCTCTGACTGGTTGCGACACCACTTGCGCCCTCTTCAGGAAAGGCAAGTTGCAAGCTTGGCCTGTGTTCCAGGCGGCCCCGACCAGGCAACCCTGGGACGCTTTGGGTACCACTCCAAAGCCCTGGTCCGCTGACGCAAGAGAGCCTGGACGTGCTGTGCCGATTGTGAGCAGAATTTACGGATATACCTGCTCTCTGCCGCAGGCGAGGTGGACGGCACTTCAGAAGAAGAAGGTTGGAGCAGCACTGGCCCCTCCGACAGTCAACGCCACCACCAGCACATTATGCGAGCCCAGCTACAGGCCGTCGTCTGGGAGGGGGCTGTGAAGAAGGAGTTGGTGACCCTCGACCCGACCAAGTACGGCTACGGCCCCAAAAACCTGGCGCCTATCCCTTCCCCCTGCCTCCCCCCCCGCAAAGAAATCATGGATGGATGCAGGGCGGATGAAAGACGAACTGCTCGACCAACGTTTCCCGCTGTCAACCCCTGCAGACCCTTGTTCGGAGCTTTGCGATTGCTCCCCCGAGATGTGCATCAACGACGAGGAAGATGGGCATGAGGACGTCGATGGCGTAGACGACTAGATATTCGATTTTTTTCTACTTGTGAACGCTCGCTATCGAAAAGTAAGGGATTTTTTTGTGTTCTAATTGTTATTTTCCAAAAATACGCGGAGGAGACTGGGTTTCTTTGTTTGAAATTTTGTGTTCTGGATTAATACTCGGGTCACTTCGGGGGGAAAAAAAAAGGCTTTCGCTTCCCCTTTAGGTGAAGGAAGTTTTTTGAGGGTCTTATCCTAACCCATTTTTCAGTTGAAATACCCTGTTCTACGCAATAATTTAACCCCCCTTGCACAAATTCGTTAATTAAATGTGTCCTAAGAACAATTTTTTTTGTTATTTTACTTTTTTTACTAAAATTAAAATTTAGTTTTTTAATTATTAAGAACTCAGGCTTTAAGGCCAAAATTATTCCTTTTATATTTTTCCCAATTTTTTTCCACTTATCTCTAATTTCCATTATAGATCAGTAATCCGAACAGATAAAAACCCCGGAGTACTCAATAACATTTTATGCACTCTTAATAACTTCAATTGAGTCCAAACGAGGTCTCTACGACGTCTGGTTCTCATTCTGCAATTTGTAATTGCCAATTTTTTTGCCAAAATTGGGCCAAATTGCAATTGCGCGAAAACTTACCGCTAACGAGTGAAACCCCCCTACGATTTTCGGATTCGCAGCACAAAATGCTTAGGATAAGACCCTCAAAATACTTCCTTCACCTAAGGTGAAGCGAAAGCCTTTTTTCCGCCCTAAGTGACCCGACTATAGGGGCAGATGCGGGAGTGGTCTAGGGGCAGATGAGGGAGTGGTCTAGGGGCAGATGAGGGAGTGGTCTAGGGGCAGATGAGGGAGTGGTCTAGGGGCAGATGAGGGAGTGGTCTAGGGGCAGATGAGGGGGTGGTCTAGGGGCAGAAGGGTGCGGGAGTGGTCTAGGGGCAGATGAGGGAGTGGTCTAGGGGCAGATGAGGGAGTGGTCTAGGGGCAGATGAGGGAGTGGTCTAGGTGCAGATGAGGGAGTGGTCTAGGGGCAGATGAGGCACACTAACAAATATAACACGAAAGAAAATATAATGTCTTGAGATTATACAGGAAACAAATCTCTTTTTATCATCATGGCAATATAGAACATCAGGTTGTAAATATTTTTTTCCTATAATTTCTCTTCTAAACTTTAATCCTTTCTTTCCTCTCGCCCAGTGTTTATTTCTAGTTATTCTTATATATATATATATATTTTATATATATATATATAATATATTTTATAATATATATAATATATATATATATATATATATATATATATATATATTATATATATATATATATATATATATATATATATATTTGTTTATTACTATTATTCCCATTGCACTGTTTTCCCCTCATGCCACAAGCTGGTATAGAAAGAACTTCACTCAGCCTCAGGCAGGGTTGTTTGATTTAAATCAAGTTGATTTTAATCACTGATTTAAATCATGGTTAAAATAAAATGATTTAAAAAAAAAATTCACTGATTTAAATCATAACCTTATCATTATTTGAAAACGAGAGGGGAAAGAAGGAAAATTAAGCAAATGGGCTTTATGAACACCAATTTTATCATTGTAGAATAATTATATCATAATGAGACACAATGAGTGGTGCGGGGGAATCCACTGTGGCACTTTTAGATAGCAAATTGCCATGTGGCTGTTTTCACAGCAGAAATATTTTTTTCTTCAATTATATATATATATATATATATATTTTTGTTGTACTGTACAAAAAGCCACACTACTATAACCACAAGTTGAATGTGCATGTTACTTTTGTTTATAAAAAGCCAAAGTGATATTAACCAAAGTCATAGACCACGGTATACCTGGACTGCGCACGGAATATCGGCCTGTCGCACAAGGGGCTGAAGTCGGAGGGCCGCTCGGATTCATATATATATATATACGGATCATATAGACTGGTTTATCAGTATATATGATATACTATAATCTTCGTAAATGTTTGTTCTATAATATGATCAAATAAAAAACAGTAAAACACGCTAAAGAAATGCCATTACGAGACTCTGAAGAAATATGCATGAACTTAATATTCACTTCAACTCTTCGCCATTTAAAACTTTGCGAGTCAACTTTTATCATGAAGGGTATCAATAGAAGCGCAATTTTATTAGCTTTCCATTGCTATATTTCGTTATCTGATAAATTAATTAGAACCATGCATAAATTAACGTTAACTAAATAAATAAAATCATCAATCGGGTAATTTTCCCGATTGATGATGTTATTTATTTAGTCAACGCTAATTTATACACGGTACTAATTCATTTATCAGAAAACTAAATATATAAGTAAATAAATAACATCATCAATCGGGAAAATTACCCGATTGATGATTTTATTTATTTATTTAACGCTAATTTATGCATGGTTCTAATTAATTTATCAGATAACGAAATATAGCAATGGAAAGCTAATAAAATTGCGCTTCTATTGATACTTTTCATTATAAAAGTTGACTCGCAAAGTTTTTAATGGCGAAGAGTTAAGTGAATATTAAGTTCATGCATATTTCTTCAGTCTCGTAATGGCATTTCTTTAGCGTATTTTACTGTTGTTTTTTATTTGATAATATTATAGAACAAACATTTACGAAGATTACAGTATATCATATATACTGATAAACCAGTCTATATGATAGTCCATAGACCACTATATCTCTTTGTCGGGCGCCCCGCAGGCCCCTATGCAGCCCCGCAATTCAAAACATTGTCGCGTGAACAGTCCAGGTATACAGTGGTCTATGCCAAAGTTTAATATGCATTATGATTAATTATCAAACAAAAAATATAATTCTCTTGTTTAACCGCCGGTCATTATTACTACGTACAACAAAAATCCCATTGAATCCGATTGCCTTCCCATTGCGAAGTCAAGTAGTAAGGATGACTATGAAAAATTAGGCCGAACAGTACGATATAGCAAAATCAGGCAATATTTTGTGTAGCTGACTCTCATCACATACAGAATGATAACCTTTCATATGCCAGCTAGGAGGTTATTACTGGAGGTCAAATTAATAATCATTTGATCATTTGATGGTGTGTCTTGGGGGGGGGGGGGGGGGGGGGGGTATAGCTTCCAGGACGGTAAAGACCGCCCACTTGATCCCCCAGCTAATAGGAACCATGAATGGGACAGGGCCTGTCTGGATGTGTTTACGCGAGCATCAGTGCAGCCAGGACCAGCCCAGACCGGTCTAGACCGGTCTGGCAAACGTCGCGAAAACGAGCTTATAGACCTAGGCCTATTGATGTGAAAACGTCCATCACAGAAATAAAAAATATGTAAATTCATCTGTATTTCATGTTATATGCATTTTTTATTCACTCATTCTAACTCTTTTTAGTTCTAAATATGCTAAATAATATCCTGTAGTAGTTATATTTCATGTAGAACATTGGTTCTTAACCTTTGCAGAGGCACCGAACCCTAATGAAAACCTCCGCACACTGGCCGAACCCCTCAAATATGTGAAGGAAAAAAATAATTAAGAAGAATTGTTTCAAAATTCAAGAAATATTTGAATAATAAGAATACATTTTGATTTAATTGATGCAAAAATTAGAGAACAATTGCCTCAAAATTCAAGTGTTTATTTGGATAATAAGAAGGGAAGACGGAATAAGGGAGGACCTCAGGAGGGATCTATTGCACTAATTTGATATTCAGTGGCCAAACGAGGCCGTCCCCCCCCCCCCCCCCTCCCCCCCCCTGTACGTATACATCACTGCTCGGAAGTGAGAGAGGCGGGCGAGCAACGCACTTAAACACACCCACACATGACTCCCTCCACGGCGCTGCTTAAATTTACGTTAATTTCGCGTACAATTTACTTTGGTGAATAAACTGGAATTATAACAATAGCAAAATTGCAATGTTTTTCGGAGGGCCTCCGCCGAACCCCTGAGACTGGCTCACCGAACCCCTGGGGTTCGATCGAACCCAGGTTAAGAACCACTGATGTAGAACATCAAATTAATAAAATAAAGTAAAATCGATTTAAATCAAATAAATCCGATTTAAATCAAATATTTTTTTTTTTTTTTTTTTTTAAATAAAAAAAATCAACAACCCTCAAAGAAGTGTATTTGCCTTCACGTAACACGGCTTTTGCATGTTTTTCTCCATCTTCCTGGGGTTTTTGTCTTCTGGCTTTCATGATGTTTTCGTATCCTCTCTCTTTTTCTACATTTATTTGTCTTAAGTTCAAAGAAATGAAGATAAAAAGATGCAAGACTAAAAATATAATACGTGAAAAAAGAGTTAGGCTAAAGATGAAAAAGAAATTAGTCTTGTTTTGCTAATGAGATCTGTTCCTCTTCCTCTTCCTCCTCCTTGCCCCCCCCCCCACACACATAACACACACACACACACACACACACACACACACACACACCACACACACACACACACACACACACACACACACACACACACACACACACACACACACTGTGGGTGTATCATGTGTTAATACTTTTTGTATGCTCACTCCTACTCCTCCTGCGTCATTTTGTTTTTCTCTTTTGATTCGCATAATGGCTCATGCAGTGTGTGTATGTGTATGTGTGTGTGTGTGTGTGTGTGTGTGTGTGTGTGTGTGTGTGTGTGTGTGTGTGTGTGTGTGTGTGTGTGTGTGTCATTCACCCACGATCTTAAACACGCGAGCTGGACTCACGATTGCTAGTATTTACCCTCCCGGAAAGAGCTTAGATGATAGTGACCAATATTTAGGTAATACTGGGACCTCGCACACACTTGTTGCCACACACCCCATCCCCTTGCTCAAGTAACAACCTGTGCTGTCACCAGATTTCACTAGTGTGTGTGTGTGTGTGTAGTGTGGTGTGTGTGTGTGTGTGTGTGTGTGTGTGTGTGTGTGTGTGTGCGCGTGTGTGCGTTAAGCCATTCTCAGCGTGGTGCCTGATCGCCTTTAACCCCTTCACGCCCAAATCTTTCCTTTGCTATAAAAAATCGTCTCTTGTTAGTCATAAAATTACGAAGTCACTTAATATACCAAATTAGCTAGTCGACAAGGATACTAAGCAGGTCATATCTATAAAATATTGCTTATAGTCACTAAAATTCGTCTAATGGTAGCCAAATTACATTACAAATAACGTTCTGGGTCACAAGAGGTTAAGCGGTGGGCTCAGAGGGGAAGGTCATCTTTGAAGGCACACAAACACCGCTGGGTGAGTGAGTCTGCATTGTGTGAGGTTGTGTCGCTTTTTTACCGCAGCAAGACGAGGCTCATGACAGACTCAAAGGCCTGCAAGGAAAAGACACAAACAGCAACAAGCCTTTGACTGAAAGAGGTTGTTTGCGGGAACTCCACAACCCAATCTGCATCAGTAAGGAGCTAGGAAGAGGGAGGAAGGCAAAGAGGGAGGAAGGCAAAGAGGTAGGAAGCTAGGAAGGTAAGGAGCTAGGAAGAGGTAAGGAGCTAGGAAGAGGGAGGAAGGCAAAGAGGGAGGAAGGCAAAGAGGTAGGAAGCTAGGAAGGTAAGGAGCTAGGAAGAGGTAAGGAGCTAGGAAGAGGGAGGAAGGCAAAGAGGGAGGAAGGCAAAGAGGTAGGAAGCTAGGAAGGTAAGGAGCTAGGAAGAGGTAAGGAGCTAGGAAGAGGGAGGAAGGCAAAGAGGGAGGAAGGCAAAGAGGTAGGAAGCTAGGAAGGTAAGGAGCTAGGAAGAGGTAAGGAGCTAGGAAGAGGTAAGGAGCTAGGAAGAGGGAGGAAGGCAAAGTTGAGGCAAGGAGGATACAAGGAGGATACATCTTGCTCTTGGTTGGAAGGCTGGCGTGGGAATTCAACTGGAAATGTAGTGGAAGATGAGAGTAGAGAGAAAAAGAAAACACATGTATTTAATAAACTAATACATGACAGATGACAGAAGCAGCTAGGTCATTGCCTGGTGAACTTACGATGGAGAGCAAAATAACTATTGCGTGAAGCCTGTTGACGAGGAAGCTATCGAGGCGGCTTTTGGACATAGTGCGTGTAAGTTCTACAGCACTATAAGTTCTATACACTGGTTTTCTGTCACGTGTCCCAGCTCCCTTTGCATCCGTGGCAGGGTGACACCAAGGATATTAAAGGGCATTATTGGATGACACCTTAACCTGGATCTGTCTGGGCTCGGCTGCTGGCCCGCCACCCTTCCCGCCCACTTCCCTTCCTTCCCTCTTCCCTTCCTTCCCACCCCCCTTCCTTCCCTCTTCCCTTCCTTCCCACCCCCCTTCCTTCCCTCTTCCCTTCCTTCCCTTCCTTCTCCATTTTCCACGGTTGACTAAATTATTGTTAGCTATATCACGTGTTTTGGTTTCGTCTACTCGTGACTTACTGCTACTACTACTACTACGTACTACTACTACTTCTGCCACTACTACTACTACTACTTCTGCCACTACTACTACTACTGCTGCTGCTATTACTACTTCTGCTACTACTACTGCTACTACTACTTCTACTACTACTACTACTACTACTACTACTACTACTACTACTACTACTACTACTACTACTACTACTACTACTACTACTACTACTACACACAATATAAACTAGGACACAATATTTCCTTCAATTTTAAAGATAGTGATGACATCGATTTTCGGTTAAACTCATTTTACTCATCTTTTAATAGTGTATATAGAGATTTTAAGTTTTTAGATTTTAATGTTCTTTTGTTTTTATTTAACTCTTACTGCTGTCCAGAATATGGCTTGGCCCTATGGAATGATACCTCAGTTTTTAGATCTTGTTTTTTTAAAGCATTTAATGTAGCATATAATAATTCACTGGGGAACAAATTTTTGTTGAGTTAGGTCTGACACTTGTTATTAAGTAATTTTTGGGTGCTGAATCCAAAACTGATCTCAGTTTTTCTCTATCACGTCAAGTTTTTGAACTGTAGGATTTTCGTTTTCTTAAAAAATATGAAAAATACTGTACATAACAGTAACAGTGCTTATTTTATAAAAAGTTGCAAATGTTAACATACAATGAAAAATGAAAGAAATAGGCATGAATAGAATGTTTATTTAACATTATCATGTTTTTAGAAAGGATAAGGCTATAATTGTGTGCAGGTTAAGGTAAAAATTTACGTTTGTAGCTTTGTCTGGAGTGTTCAACTTGAGGACTATCGCGTTTGATGCTCCAACAATAGTCAGCCATCATATGCACATCCCATCTACCCTGGTAACGTTCTTCCATAACCTTCAAATCTTGGTGAAATCGTTCACCTTGCTCGTCGCTAGCAGCACCAAGATTTTCCGGAAAGTTGGCAAGATGGCTATGCAAAAAATGTACTTTAATACTCATGTTGCAACCAAGCGCTTTGTAGCTCTCCAATAGTTTCTGAACAATTTCTGTGTAATTACTTGCACGTGTATTTCCAAGAAAGTTCTTGACGACGTCTTTGAATGATAGCCAAGCATTCTTTTCAAGGTCTGACATAGTACCGTTGAAATGTTCATCTTTGAGAGGCTGTCGAATTTGTGGACCATCAAACACACCGGCCTTGATTTTTTCAATTGACAGTCCAGGAAATGCCAAGATGATGTACTTCAAACAGTCGCCATCAGTTGACAATGCTTTTATAAATTGTTTCATGAGACCTAGTTTTATGTGCAGAGGTGGGAATATTATTTTCTTCCTGTCAACAAGTGGCTCATGTACAATGTTAGGATCTCCAGGTTTAAGATCAGATCTCGGAGGCCAATTCGTCTGAACCCAATGCTTCTCTCGAGCTCTGCTATCCCACATACAGAGAAAGCAGGGATACTTTGTGTATCCACGTTGTTGACCAAGAAGGAAGGACACCATTTTAAGGTCAACCACAGATGATCCAATTGTGGTTGTCATATTGCAATAACTCAATGACTCTCTTTACATCTCCATATTTTTCACGAAGACAGACCGAATGCCCAATAGGGACTGCGCCAAACAAATTGCCATTGTGTAGAAGGACACACTTCAAGCTCCGCTTTGAGCTATCAATAAACAATCGCCATTCATTTGGATTGTAGATTGAAAGCCCTAATTCCTTCAGTAAACCAGGAATGTTATGGCAAAACACAAAACCGCTGGCACTTCGAAAGTACTGCAGAAATGTACTTTCTCTGGTTCGAAAGTATGATACCTTCACTCCTTGTTCAAGTATGTTTTTCTCGTTCAGTCTTGATGCTAGTATTTCTGAAGCTTTTTTGGATAGGCCCAAATCACGTGCTAAATCATTCAACTCGTGCTGATCAAATCCCCTACGAACTGAATCCTCGTGAATGTCAAAATCTGCATCATTGCTGTCACTGCGTTCTTCAACATCACTCAGATCTTCTAGAGGAGGTAGTTGTTCGAAAACTGGCACTGGAATTTCAGCTGAATGAGGCTGAATGAGGCTCACAAGTGGAATTTTGCTTATCTGGAGGGTAAGCTGTGGAGAAAAAACTTGACGTGCTAGAAAAAAACTGACTACAGATTTGGAATCAGCATGCCAATTTTAGTCTAAATAAGCTCAAAAATCTAACTCAACAATTTATTTTTTTCAAATTGTTCCCCAGTGTAATGGTCTAAAACTCATGTCGGGAGTGCCCACATATGCCAGCAGCCACATCACTGCTGAAAACTGCAATCAATTATTATTAAGGCATCTCACAGCCCTTATACAAGTTAGATTCTTTAAAAGACTGATTAGGTCAAACAATCCTATCATTAAATATAATACATATTTTTATACAAAAGGTCTTTTTATGACTTATGTGAGACATTTATTTGATCAGTATTACAATATCAATATATTTGAAGAGGCTCTGGATGTTATTAAGGCCAGGATAGTCTGGGTACAGCGACATGAGGAGAGGCGAGGCCCCTGTTTATTTTATGGATATTAATCCCTTCATAGATTAGGGGTTAACTTTTTTATATTTCCTATGTTTACAAATGTCTTACATATTTTAGTTTTGTATATATATATACTTCATAGATCATTTTAATTTATATCAATTGATTTTAATGGTTAGCCTATTCATACATTTTGTTTTATTTGTACATGTATGAGATTTTTAATTTGATATCTTAAGGTGAAACACATAAAAATACATACCTGAAAAATTTATCATATAAGTATGTGCAAAGTATGCTGTTTGTATATAACAATAACATTTATTTTTTCTTATTGTATATCTCGTGCGTCTACTCTACGTACTATGTAAGTTTCTTACGAAAATAAAATGTACTGTACTGTACTGTACTACTACTACTACTACTACTACTACTACTACTACTACTACTACTACTACTACTTACTACTACTACTACTACTACTACGTACTACTACTACTTCTGCCACTACTACTACTACTGCTGCTGCTATTACTACTTCTGCTACTACTACTGCTACTACTACTTCTGCCACTACTACTACTACTACTACTACTACTACTACTACTACTACTACTACTACTTCTACTACTACCTACTACTACTACTACTACTACCTACTACTACTACTACTACTACTACTACTACTACTACTATTACTACTACTACTATTACTGGTACTTCTAGTTTTGATTGTTGTATTATTAATGTAATTATTAGGATTATTATTATTATGATTATTTTAAGTAGTAGTAGTAGTAGTAGTAGTAGTAGTACGTAGTAGTAGTAGTAGTAGTAGTAGTAGTAGTAGTAGTGGTAGTAGTAGTAGTAGTAGTTTTAATTGTTGCTCTTCTTCTTGTTCTTGTTCATCCTGTACCTCCTGTTTCTCTCCCTCCCTATATTTTCATCAATAAGTCTGTGTATTTTCCTCCCAGTATAGTCAGACAGGGAGTCGCAAGAGGAGGTCAGCGAGGTCAGGAGGGAAGCGAGAACCGCTGGGTTATTCCGCCTCTCACTTCCTCGGTTGGGGGTCTTGGCTCCCCTCTGGCACTCTCCTCCTCCTCCTCCTCCTCCTCCTCCTCCTTCTCCTCCTCCTCCTCCTCCTCCTCCTCCTTCTCCTCCTCCTCCTCCTCCTCCTCACCCGTATGGACCTTAACCACACACACACACACACACACACATACGATGGTCCGCCATAACCGCTGACCGCCACGATGGTCAAGTGGATAGCGCGTTGACCTGCCATTCTGTGGTAGCCGGCTCGAATCCTCACTGCTCCCGGGAATTTTTCACTGACAAATTCGGGCAGTTACTGTCCCTCTTGAACAAGGGTATGGGTGTGTGTGGAGTGTGGGGTCCCATCATTACTCAAGGATCGGCAATAATGAGCTCCAAGCTCGCTACGGAGAGTGAAACTGGCGATTGCGAGTCTGACTCGCGTGGACAAGACCATGGGTGAATAACGCACACCAAGCAGAGACAAACACAATAGGCCTCTTGGTCGTTACTCCTGGCCTATATAGAGAGCTGAGCAATAACCATGATTTATATTTAGGCCTATAGCTTATGTTCAACAGCGGCTGGAGAACCAAATAGTTAGGAGGCAATAACCTACTACTACTACTACTACTACTACTACTACTACTACTACTACTACTATAACCTACTATCGTTCTATCATCTAGCCTTACCGCCTGCCATTATCTCAAACTAGGACAAAGCCTTCATTATGATTTTATATATAGTTTGTTTCTGTAATAGGAATGTAGTCTTAATTCGTAATAGTCGTCATATAGTAATAAAGATAGTCGTAAAACTCATCTCTTAATGGATGTGGGAATAAATGATGATAAATGTAGAGGATAGTGAGCCATTGAAGTGCCTGTAAGATGAAAGTATGATCTATATTATTATCTTGTAAATAATAGAGGGGTGTTCTATAGGGCGGAAAAGAGAGAGAGAGAGAGAGAGAGAGAGAGAGAGAGAGAGAGAGAGAGAGAGAGAGAGAGAGAGAGAGAGAGAGAGAGAGAGAGAGAGAGAGAGAGAGAGAGAGAGAGAGAGAGAGAGAGAGAGAGAGAGAACATAAGAACATAAGAAAATAAGGAAGCTACAAGAGGCCACGAGGCCTACACGTGGTAGTTCCTGTCACCTAACACTACCTACATCCACCTTTCTTCCCCATGCATGAACCTATCCAGCCCCTCTTTAAAGCTCCCTAATGACTCCGCACTAACTACCTGTCTACTGAGACCATTCCATTCATTCACCACCCTATTTGTGAACCAGTTTTTCCCTATTTCCTTTCTAAATCTACGCTTTTCCAGCTTGAATCCGTTACTTCTTGTTCTACCCTGGTTAAAAGCCGTAAGAACTTTTCCTACCTCTCCTTTATTAAATCCCTTTATCCACTTAAAAACTTCTATCAGATCGCCCCTTACTCTGCGTCTCTCGAGTGAGTGTAATTTTAATAACTTAAATCTCTTCTCATAACTAAAGTTACGCATCCCTTGTATCATTTTGATCATCCTTCTCTGCACTGTTTCTAACAAGGCTATATCCATCCTGTAATATGGAGACCAAAACTGAACCGCATAGTCCAGGTGAGGCCTGACTAGAGCCAGATAAAGCTTTAGAATAACTTCCGCACTTCTACTTTTAACACTTCTGGTAATGAATCCTAATACTCTGTTAGCTCTATTTCTGGCCTCAATACATTGTTTCCTAGGTCGGAGGTCTGGCTCACCCTCACTCCAAGATCTTTTTCACCTTCTGATCTTATCAGCGATACATTGCTTATGGTGTATCTATTACCAGGGTTTTTTCTACCAACATTCATACGCTGCACTTATCAATATTAAATTCCATCTGCCATCTGACTGCCCACTCGTTAAGTTTATTTAAGTCTCCCTGCAATATGTTTACATCAGACCTGTGATCCAATAATCCTACCTACCTTAGTATCATCAGCAAACTTGCTGATATCACTGCTAATCCCACTATCCAAGTCGTTGATGTAAATCATAAATAGTAATAGGCCCAAAACAGACCCTTGTGGAACTCCACTTGTCACCAGTCCCCATTCAGATTTAGAACCATTAATTGTAACCCTTTGTTGCCTATTACTTAGCCAAGCTCTGATCCAATGAAGAACCTTCCCATCTATTCCATGAGCCTTAACCTTATTTAAGAGTCGCTCGTGTGGTACTTTGTCAAATGCCTTACTAAAGTCCAGATATATTATATCATAATCCTTATCATTATCTGCCGTCTCATAAACTTTCCTATAAAAACTCAATAAATTGGTGAGACATGACCTACCCTTGGTGAATCCATGTTGTGAATCATTGATCAAACTATGTTTATCTAAGTGCTCTCTAATGTTTTTTGCAATAATAGATTCCAATAATTTACCTACCACTGATGTTAGACTTACGGGTCGATAATTTGGCTTTAGTCCTCTGTCTCCCTTCTTAAATATGGGAACAACATTTCCTTTCCTCCACAATAATGGCACATCGCCTATCTCAACCGATTTCCTAAAAATGTGCACTAACGACTCACTAACAACCTCCTTGCATCCTTTAATACCCTGGGTACACTTCATCTGGTCCTGGCGATTTAAATTTTTCATTTTATCTATACCCCTTCCACCATTTCCATAGTTATCACAATATCTTTGAGTTTCTCCTCATCGCTTCCTTTGAACATCTGTTCACTATCAGGTATCGTCTGTGTATCCTCCTCCGTAAAAACACTTAAGAAATAATCATTTAGACTGTTACACATATCCTCATCCATATTTAAGACCTCACCCTGTCCTGACCTTAATTAACGTTGCGTTAAAAATAACAGAGAGAGAGAGAGAGAGAGAGTGAGAAGAGAGAGAGAGAGAGAGAGGGGGAGAGAGAGAGAGAGAGAGAGAGAGAGAGAGAGAGATCACAAAATATATACGAAGAGAAAACAAGCAAGCTAAAAAAGAAGCATGAAAAAAAATTCTTGAAACAAGCGCAAAAAAGAAAATCGATGAACCCACGCGTAAAAAAAAAGATAAAAGAAGAAAAAGATCGCAAAAAAAGATGAAAAAAAAAAAATAACGCAAAAAAAGACGAAAACGAGAAAAGGACGCAAAAAATAATATATATAGAGTCCCATCAACACCCCCACAAGACTTATTAAATGTCACTCTACTCTCTAACTAACCCCAACGTCCTTCCCCTAACACCCCCTCCTCCCTTTCCTTGTCCCCTTCCATCCCCCAATCCCCCTCCCTACCCCTTTCCTTGTCCCCTTCCATCCCCCTCCCCTTTCCTTTTTCCCCTTCCTCCCCCAACCCCCTCCCTTCCCCCTTTCCCCCCCTCCCTTTCCTTGTCCCTCTCCATTTTCCCCAACACCCCCCTGCCTTTTGTCCTCCCCCGTTTCTTGTTACCTTCACTACTTACCTGTCTTATCCCTCCTTTCTTGTACTTATAACTCTGCTTGTAGTATGTAGATATTTTACCTTCTCTTAAACCCCCTTGTACTTAAAGTTACCTTACTTAAGACTTGTACTTATAACTGGCTGGCTTGTTAGTATAGTATGATATTGTTTACCTTACTTAACACTTGCACTTATACCTTACTTAAGACTTGTACTTATAACTGGCTGGCTTGTTAGTATTATGCTATCGTCAAGTTGTCAATACGTGTTCGCCTCATTGGCTCCTTTCATAACTTTCCTCTGCTCTTTCTTATGACGTGGCGCGTGGCAGGAGGCAATACAACTCTTTATCATTCTTCTGGGTTAGTTAAGGCATTCCATGTATAGTAGTAGCAGTAGTAGAAGTAGTAGTAGTAGTAGTGGTGTCGGTGTGTAAAGTAATTAAAAACCCACACCACCACCATCACTACTACTACTACTACTACTACTACTACTACTACTACTACTACTACTACTACTACTACTACTACTGTTACTACTACTACTACTACTACTACTACTACTACTACTACTACTACTACTACTACTACCACCACCAATGTGCCTCAGTCCCCTAATGGTCTTTTGTTGTGTTCAGAGGGTGGTCTTCCTCCTCCTCCTCCTCCTCCTCCTCCTCCTCCTCCTCCTCCTCCTCCTCCTCCTCCTCCTCCTCCTCCTTCTCCTCCTCCTCCTCCTCATTTTCCTTTATTCGCTTATTTTCAGTTCCTGGTTCACCGTCTTCTGTAATTCCTTCTTTCTTCTCCTCCTATTTCATTCCCTTTCTCTCCTCTTCACATTCCTTTCTCTTTCCTTTCTCTCATTTAATTTTCCTTTCCTCCTCCTCCTCCTCCTCCTCCTCCTCCTCCTCCTCCTCCTCCTCCTCCTCCTCCTCTCCTCCTCCTCCTCCCTCTTCTTTCTTCTTCTTAATCCTGTCCTCCTCTGTCTTCTTATTTTTCTCATTACGTCTTCATCATCCATCTAGTCTTTCTCCTCCTCCTCCTCCTCCTCCTCCTCCTCCTCCTCCTTCTCCTCCTCCTCCTTTTCCTCCTCGCACCGCACCTTTCCTAATGCGTCACTCACCATCACCCTTTCCACACACACACACACACACACACACACACACACACACACACACACACACACACACACACACACACACACACACACACACACACACACACACACACACACACACACACAGAGTAAAAGGTCACTGCTCCTCAAGATCAACGGCGACTTAAGTATTATTTCATTAAGGCTTTTGAGGTGGAGGCGGCATGGGTGTGTGTGGGGGGTTGGGGGTAGCAGGAAATTACCTTGGCCCCCTCCTGAGGATTAGGGGGGGGTTAGGGGGGAGTTTGTAGGATTAGGTGACTGATTTGTGTTCGGTAGATGTTATGGGAATTATAGGATGTCTGTGTCTGTCTGTCTGTCTGTATGTCTGTCTGTCTATCTGTCTGTCTGTCTGTCTGTATGTCTGTCTGTCTATCGGTCTATCTGTCTCTTATGTCTATTCTTTGTCTACTTCGTCCATTTTTCCATCTTTATGTCTGTCCGTCTGTCTATCCATATATCTGTTCGTCTCTTTGTGTGTCTGTCTGTCTGTTAATTCATATCTCCGTCTACCTGTCTCAAGAAAAAAAGTATTCCTCAATATTGACCTGTCTCCTTACCTGTTGTTCTAGCTGTCTCATAAGATCTCCATTACACTGTCTTGGTATGTTACTTACCTGTTTAATATCCTAACTTTTCTGTCTGTCTGTCTGTCTGTCTGTCTGTCCCGTCTACTGTCCTGTCTGTCTGTCTGTCTGTCTACTGTCTGTCCCCGTCTGTCTGTCTGTCTGTCTGTCTGTCTACTGTTGCCTGTCTGTCTGTCTGTCTGTCTGTCTGTCTGTCTGGTTTTTCTGTCTGTCTGTCTGTCTGTCTGTCTGTCTGTCTTGTCTACTGTCTGTCTGTCTGTCTGTCTGTCTGTCTGTCTGTCTGTCTACGTCTGTCTGTCTGTCTGTCTGTCTACTGTCTGCCTGTCTGTCTGTCTGTCTGTTCTGTCTACTGTCCTGTCTGTCCTGTCTGTCTGTCG
>JACEEZ010008138.1:132500-152500 GCA_016584305.1 Chionoecetes opilio
TCATTATTATTGTTCTTATTATTATTTTGTTTGTTTGTTATTGTTATCATTATTGTTATTATCATTACTGTTACTACTACTACACTACTACTACTACTACTACTACTACTACTACTACTACTACTACTACTACTACCAGTGCTGGGCACGCGATCCAAAAATAGGTGGTCCACTATCGCTATTCCGCGATCGAAAATTTGGCGTTCCGAATATTTATTTAAGTTTGAATTAAAATTCCGCGATCGTTTATTCCGGGATCGGTAATCGCGATCAATATTTTTTTTTAGTTCAACTACTAGTGGTTATGTGTTAAGTTAAGCTGTTAGCACTACGTTGCTTACTGAAGTTAGTTTCTTCCGGGGAAGGCGGCAAAAACGGCGTTATAGTAGGGTCACTTAGGGCGATTCGCTTCACATTAGGTGAAGGAAGTATTTTGAGGGTCTTATCCTAAGCATTTTGTGCCGCTGAATCCGAAAATCGTAGTTGGGTCACTCGTTAGCGGTAAGTTTTCGCGCAATTTGCAATTTGGCAAATTGGCATAAAATTGGGAATTACAAATTGCAGAATGAGAACCAGACGTCGTAGAGACCTCGTTTTGGACTCAAATTGAAGCTTATTAAGAGTGCATAAAATGTTATTTAGTACTCCGTGGTTGTATCTGTTCGCATTACTGAACTATATATGGAAATGGTAGAGATAGGTAGTGGAAAAAAAATGGGGAAAAATATAAAGGAATAATTGTTGGGGCCTTAAGTTTCAGCGATCAGATAAGTACTGAATGTTTCTGTGGGCTGGTAGGGGGGTAGGGTCTGTTCTCACGATGAAGAGGGCCCTACCGTCTGAATTAATAGAAAATGTGAACTTTTCCTCTGACTGGTCGGCCCCTCATGGTCGTATTTTTATGGCCATACGGTGTAATGAAATTTCGAAATAAATGTAAAATTTCATTGGGCTATAATTTTAGAGAAGTTAGGCTATAGGAGAGGGGGGCCCTTAAATAAAAGAGGAGAGATTGTCATTTAGGTGTATAGTGCACATGTTTTCCTGTCGCGAGGTCTCGCGAATGAACTCGGGATGTGGTCCAGTGTGCGGTGCAGACACGTAAGCGGTAGATGGTGGTCCCTGTCGAACCAGAGGGGGGGGGGTCGGGAGCGCCGCAATGGGTAGGGATGTTCGGATAGTACATGCGTGGCCAGAGTGGTCTGTCGGAAAGGGGCGGAATTCGATAGAGGCCCACAGGATGTCCCTCGGAGGAAGGGGTGACGAGTGGTCGGTGGGGCAGCGCGGCAGTGCAGTTGGCAGGGTAGGAAGGATCCAGCCGCCACAAATTCGCGAGGCAGTGAAACGGGAGATGAGGCAACAGGATAGGACGCTTCACGGATCTGTCGAGAAGAGCCCGGATAGACTCACCAGCCGTCCCTTGTCCCGCAAGGTTGGTTCCAGATAAGACTGGTGGAACGCACTGTGACAAGAATCGAGAGACTGGCCAAGGAAGCTTCTCTTGGAAGGTAAAGAGTGGAAGGATCAGGACTGCGTGCAGCAAAGTCCATGGGAGGTCCTGCATCAGTCAATCCCCTACCAATACATTCAAAAACGCTGGGCAAAGAACGCCAAAGTTTTTCAATCGGAGGGAAGCAGGTGATTGTTCACGGGTCCTCAGACTGTCACTCCGGGCGCCCTGCTGCTCGCCCTCCAACTCGACAGCAGTCTGGACCCTTCGCAGCGCATCATCTCCAGCTAAGTGAGCTCTCCCTGTGTCCCTCTTTGCGCCTCTTTGACGACCAAGGCCCACCGGGCGGGTCGACGACAAAAAGTGCCCTTCCACTCAGGGTTCTGGAGAAGATGAAGCGCGGCGGTCTACACGGCCCTCGGGGCAAAAAGCCCCGTTCATCCTCTCGCGTGCTGGTCCTCCGACTGGATGGCTATTCCTTCAGCAGCACGCGCCGTTTTTCCCGCTCAGAGCAGAACTTTTAAGGACCCTGGTTGGATCCCCTCCTGGGGCAGGGAGAGGTGATGCCACAACTGGGTGTGTGGCTACGGGTTGAGGTGCAACCTTGTCCTTTGGGGACAGGTAACGGGACATCGGGCGTTCTGTCTCCGATCGAAGGAGACAAGACGAGGGAACGAAGCGAGCCGCGCGAGGTGGAGGATACGATATCGTGCTCGCCGAGCAGCGAGCCGAGGAATCAAAGCTGGAGATGACTCATGGGCTAACTAGCTTGTCCGCCGGCAAAAGCAACAAGACTGCTATGACCGTCTCTCATTGCCAATCCCAAATCCAAGCACCAGGTGTGCATATGGGGATTACGGCGTCGTCTAGCGCGTGGCGCGACAAAGCCGTGGCAACTTCGGGAGCCGGACGGGGGAGCCAGTTCGCTTCAGGAACAAGAGGAAGCTGGACACATAGATGATATAGGGCATCGTCTCCATGCTCGAACAAAGATGTGGAGGCAAACCGTAGTTTCTCCGGAAGCACTGACGTCCTCGGTCCCTCCTCCTCCGACACTTCCCCAATATACCTCCCAACACTTGCCTCCAGCTTGGCAAGACACTTTCAATCAACGTTCAGCTCATATCCCGATGAACTGGGCTCTCACACTGCGGATGGTGATCATCGTCCCCCTCCATGCTCTTAACTTGGTTGCGACACCACTTGCGCCCTCTTCAGAAAGTCAAGTTGCAAAGCTTGGCCTGTTGTTCCAGGCGGCCGAACCAGCAACCCTCGACGCTTGGGTACACTCCGAATCCCTGGTCCGCTGACGCAGAGAGCCTGGACTGCTGTGCCGATTCGTGAGCAGAATTTTACGGATATACCTTCTTCTCATGCCGCAGGCGAGGTGGACGGCACTTCAGAAGAAGAAGGGTTGGGAGCAGCACTCTGGCCCCGTCCGACAGTCACCGCCTACCACCCAGCACATTATCGAGCCCAAGCACAGGCCGTCGACTGGAGGGGGCTTGTGAAGGAAGGAGTTTGTGACCCCGACCCGACCAAGCGGGCTACGGACGCAACCTGGCGCCTATCCCCTGTCCAGCCCTGCCTCCCGCCCCGCAAAGTATCATGGATGGGATGCAGTGCGATGCAAGAACGAACTGCGGCGACCCATCCGCCGCTGTCACGCCTGCAGACTTCCTTGTTCGGAGCTTTGCGATTTCCTCCCCCGATATGTGCCCAATCAACGACGAGGAAGATGGGCATGAGGACGTCGATGGCGTAGACGGACTAGATTATTCGATTTTTTTCAACTTGTGAACGCTCGCTATCGCAAGTAAGGGATTTTTTTGTGTTCCTAATTGTTATTTTCCCCAAAAATACGCGGAGGAGACTCGGTTTCGTTGTTTGAAATTTTGTGTTTCTGGATTAATACTGGGTCACTTCGGGCGTAAAAAAGGGCTTTCGCCTTCACCTAGGTGAAGGAAGTATTTTGAGGTCTTTCCTAAGCATTTTTCAGTTGAAATACCCTGTCTACTCAATAATTGTAACCCACCCTTGCACAATTCATTAATTAAATGTGTCCCCTAAGAACAATTGTTTGATTATTTTTACTTTTTTTTACTACCTTAAAATTTAGTTTTTTAATTATTAGAACTTCAGGCTTTAAGGCCAAAATTATTCCCTTTTATATTTTTCCCAATTTTTTTCCACTTATCTCTATTTCGCATTATAGTCAGTAATCGAACAGATTACAACCACGGAGTACTCAATAACATTTTATGCACTCTTAATAAGCTTCAATTTGAGTCCAAAACGAGGTCTACGACGTCTGGTTTTCATTCTGCAATTTGTAATTGCCAATTTTATTGCCAAATTGCCAAATTGCAAATTGCGCGAAAACTTACCGCTAACGAGTGACCCAACTACGATTTTCGGATTCAGCGGCACAAAATGCTTAAGATAAGACCCTCAAAATACTTCCTTCACCTAAGGTGAAGCGAAAGCCTTTTTTCCGCCCTAAGTGACCCGACTATTAGCGTGGAGCACGAGATGTGCCGTGATGAGTCTCCGACCTGTTGTTTACATTCTAACCTGTTGCTCTAACCCAAAATGTACACGGGAGAGGCGCGTTAAAAGTTGTAAAATTCAGAAAATAAGTTTTTTCTATGTAGGCTAGGTGAGGTGAGTTTCGAATTCAAGTTAGAACTTGACATTTAGCGTTTGCTAAGAGCGGGGAAGTCAGCGACTTTACTGTGGAACAGTTCAGAGCTGACTGATCAGCCCGCGGGCGGCCAGCAGCAGGCGCGTCAGGTAACAGAACAGCTGGTTGGTCAACCTAACCGCGGGAAAAAAATGTTGTTTTTCAAGTCAAAATTTTGAACCGTGGACTAAAAATCGCGGAATTAAAGGCGATTCAGAAATTTTGATCGCGATCGCTTTCGCGATCGCGGAATTAATTCAAATTTAATAAAAATTACGCGATCGATTTTTGGTAGTCTGCGATCGCAGAATCGCGGAATCGCGGACTATAATTCCGCGACGCCCAGCACTGATCTACTACTATTACTACTACTACTACTACCACCACCACCACTACTGCCACTGTCGCAGTTTATTTCATCGCATCAGTTTAGAATGTCGCATCGCGGCTGCCAAACGTACGACTCATTCAGTTCAGTTCTTATATTCCGCTCGGTGACTGGTGTGAGTGTGCACTGCACTATTGAGGGATGTGGCACGCTGTGACTGCTATTTTCCATGTCTATCATCCATGTCTGTGTGTTCTTGCCATAATTATAGCAGAAAGGAAACACCAATCAACGCGCACCGGCTGGCAAGCGAGCCGGTGCAGGCTGCTGGCAATGGCAAGCGAGCCTCTCTGGAGTCTGGCTGTTTGAGCCTCGTTTTCCTGGGGCAAACGGGGGCAAAGTTAATTAACCAGATGTTGCCTAGCAGAGTTGCCAGGTGGATGTCAGAGCCGTGACATTTAAGAGATAAAAAAAAATTGTGGTGGATAGCTCTTCTCAATTCATTACTAGGGGTGGACGACGACATCAAAAAATCTGACGTCATACAGATAGATGATATAGATAGATAGATAGATAGATAGATAGATAGATAGATAGATAGATAGATTATATATATATATATATATATATATATATATATATATAAAAATATATATATATATATATATATAATGTCTATCTATCTATCTATCTATCTATATTTATATCTATCTATCTATCTATCTATCTATCTATCTATCTATCTATCTCTCTCTCTCTCTCTCTCTCTCTCTCTCTCTCTCTCTCTCTCTCTCTCTCTCTCTCTCTCTCTCTCTCTCTCTCTCTCTCTCTCTCTCTCTCTCTCTCTCTCTCTCTCTCTCTCTCTCTCTCTCTCTCTCTCTCTCTCTCTCTCTCTCTATATATATATATATATATATAGATAGATAGATAGATAGATAGATAGATAGATAGATAGATAGATAGATAGATAGATAGATAGATAGATAGATAGATAGATAGATACACCATTCTTTATCTCATTCGTGTTATGCTGCCATCAAAAGAGGTTGATAACCTTGTTGAAATTGCAACAAATGAGTCACTTAAGCAACTCAACGGTGAAACTTTTGCTGTTGCCCTTGACATATCAAAAGCTTTTGATAGAGTCTGGCACAAATCTTTAATTTCCAAACTACGCTCATTCGGTTTCTATCCTTCTCTCTGTACCTTCATCTTAAGTTTCCTTTCAAACCGTTCTATTGCAGCTACTGTAGACGGACATTGTTCTTCTCCTAAATCTATCAATAGTGGTGTTCCCCAGGGTTCTGTCCTATCACCCACTCTCTTTCTATTATTCATTAATGATCTTTTAAGTCTAACTCAAAGCCCTATCCACTCCTACGCTGATGATTCTACCCTGCATTTTTCAACGTCGTTTATTAGACGTCCAACTCAACAGGAACTAAGTGATTCACGGAGAGATGCCACCGAGCGCCTAACTTCTGATCTTTCTATTATTTCTGATTGGGGCAAAGCAAACCTTGTTTTGTTCAATGCCTCAAAAACCCAATTTCTTCACCTATCTACTCGACAAAACCTACGAGATAACTATCCCCTCTTCTTCAATGACACTCAACTGTCTCCTACAATGAACATTCTAGGACTATCCTTTACTAAAAATCTGAACTGGAAATTTCACATCTCATCTCTTGCTAAAACAGCTTCTAAGAAGTTAGGTGTGCTGTGGCGTCTGCGTCCTTTTTTTTTCTCCCTCCCAATTGCTTGCTCTCTACAGGGGCCTTATCCGCCCATGTATGGAGTATGTCTCACATGTTTGGGGAGGATCCACTCATACAGCTCTCCTAAACAGGGTTGAGTCAAAAGCTTTTCGTCTCATCAACTCCTCTCCTCTGACTGACTGTCTTCAATCTTTAAATCACCGCCGCAATGTTGCTTCTCTTGCTCTCTTCTACCGTTATTTTCATGCTCACTGCTCTTCTGAACTTGCTAACTGCATGCCTCCCCCACTCCCGCGGCCTCGCTGCACAAGACTTTCTACTCATTCCCATCCCTATTCTGTCCATCTTCCTAATGCAAGAGTTAATCAGTATCTTTACTCTTTCACCCCTTTCACTGGTAAACTCTGGAACTCTCTTCCTGTTTCTATTTTTCCACTTTCCTATGACTTAAATCTTTTCAAAAGAAGAGTAACAAGACACCTCCCGAACTAAATTGGCCTACCCCTTTGTTTTTATTTTATTCTCTTACTGTCTTCTTTATAGGGACTGGCAACTAAGCGGGCTTTGTGTTACTCATTTTTGTTGAGCCCTTGGCCAGTTCCCTGTGATGTAAAAAAAAAAAAAAAAAAAAAAAACGGTAGCTATGTTATCACGTAGTTATTGTTTCCATTGCTTCTACTCAGTACCAAAAGATCTGAGTTCATTATCAGTGTTTATATATTCATCTCTGTCCTGCCTGATTCCTAGAATATCATGATTGGTATGTACGCAGCAGCGTCACAACACTCCTCAGTACGGTATAGGCAGTAGTTGGCAGTACGATATGTTGGGCAAAATGCGCCCAACAAAACTGGATGCGAGTCTGCGACCTGGCAAGCGAGCCTCTCTGGCTGTTTGAGCCTCGTTTTGATTGGTGTTTCCTTTCTGCTATAATTATGGCAAGAACACACAGGCATGGATGATAGACATGGAAAATAGCAGTCACAGCGTGCCACATCCCTCAATAGTGCAGTGCACACTCACACCAGTCACCGAGCGGAATATAAGAACTGAACTGAATGAGTCGTACGTTTGGCAGCCGCGATGCGACATTCTAAACTGATGCGATGAAATAAACTGCGACACCACCACTAACACCACTACTACTACTACCACTACCACCACTTCAATAATCTTTTCTAAATAAACATAATAGGTACGTACACATAAAAGGAACCATAACTTTATTTGTCATCTTACGGAGAACATTAATTAAGAGCCTTATGAGCCCCCAGTCCCAAGGCTCAGGTGGAAAGTAGAGTTAATGAGGCAAACTTTCCTGAAGGTGAAAGAAAACGAGATGCAGAAGGGGGAGTGAGGCTGATTTGAGGGGTAACTGTAGAAGAGTGATGATGATAGTAGTAGTAGTAGTGGTGGTGGTGGTGGTTGTAGAAGTAGTAACAATAGCGATAGATAGATAGATAGATAGATAGATAAAGATAGATAGAGATAAAGAAGACGACCACCCCTTGTTATTTTCCCGTGTCACTTATTCCCTCATTTCTTCCCCTCTTCCTCCGTCTTTTTTTATCCTCTCTCTCCCTTACCCTCAAATTCCCTCGTCCCTATTTCTTCCCATTGACCCCCTCACCTTTCTCCTCTTTCCCTTCCTCCTTCCCCTCTCCCTAATAACCCCTTTCCCCTCTCTTCCTGTCTCGTTATGCCCCTTCCCCCTCCTCCTTCGCCTCTCTCCCTCTCTCTTCCCCCTCTTCCCCTCTCTTCTTCGTCTTTGATCTGTTCTTTCTTGGATAAGTTTTTGTTCCTCCCACGTCATTTGTCTCGTTGTGTGTGTGTATGTGTGTGTGTGTGTGTGTGTGTGTGTGTGTGTGTGTGTGTGTGTGTGTGTGTGTGTGTGTGTGTGTGTGTGTGTGTGTGTGTGTGTGTGTGTGAGAGAGAGAGAGAGAGAGTCATCTGAGAAACTTTTTTTTTCTTCTTTTACCACTACTAATACTACTTCTACCTTCTACTACTACACACACACACACACACACACACACACACACACACACACACACACGGTTCCTCCCTCCCTCCCATCCTCCTTTTCGCCCACCTGTCATTCATTGTCGTCTTTTTCATCTGTCCTCCCTCCTCCTTTAACCTTGTACTATAAATAGACTAGGTGCGATTAAATTATTGGGGACCATTGACAAACAGTGCCCAGGATTCCGTCTCTGCTCGAACTGGAACAATGTTAAGAGACTGGCCACTAGTTTCCCCAATGCCAATCAAAATAAGTATATTAATACAAATCAAAAAATTAATATGAAACAATCACACCAAAGTACTTCCCACCTTTGGTCTCCCTCAACAACCGTCCATAGCGTTGTCCCCCCACCCCTCATACACCAAGGCAGCTCACCGCCTCCCTCTCACTACAACTGCTCAGGGAGGAGCCTCATTGACCCCATCCAGCGTGGTGCGTTCCCTGCCCTCTTCCACAGCACACACCCGGATGGCCGCCTCTTACCCCCCAACCCCCAAACGCCTCACCTTCCCTCAACTACGCCCAGGCAGTGGGGCGCCTCGCACCCTCCTCCTGTGCGTGGCTCTATGCCCCGAGGTGATGCCTTGAGGCCTCGGGGCACCGAAGCAGCACGGTGGGATAAGGATTATGATATAATATATTTGGACTTTAGTAAGGCATTTGACAAAGTACCACACGAGCGACTCTTAAATAAGGTTAGGGCTCATGGTATAGATGGGAAGGTTCTTCATTGGATCAGAGCTTGGCTAAGTAATAGGCAACAAAGGGTTACAATTAATGGTTCCAAATCTGAATGGGGACTGGTGACAAGTGGAGTTCCACAAGGGTCTGTTTTGGGCCCATTACTATTTTTGATTTACATCAACGACTTGGATAGTGGGATTAGCAGTGATATCAGCAAGTTTGCTGATGATACTAAGTTAGGTAGGATTATTGGATCACAGTCTGACGTAAACAGGGAGACTTAGATAAACTTAACGAGTGGGCAGTCAGATGGCAGATGGAATTTAATATTGATAAATGTAGCGTTATGAATGTTGGTAGAAAAAACCCTGGTAATAGATACACCATAAGCAATGTATCGCTGAAAAGATCAGAAGGTGAAAAAGATCTTGGAGTGAGGGTGAGCCCAGACCTCCGACCTAGGAAACAATGTATTGAGGCCAGAAATAGAGCTAATAGAGTATTAGGATTCATTACCAGAAGTGTTAAAAGTAGAAGTGCGGAAGTTATTCTAAAGCTTTATCTGGCTCTAGTCAGGCCTCACCTAGACTATGCAGTTCAGTTTTGGTCTCCATATTACAGGATGGATATAGTGTTGTTAGAAAAAGTGCAGAGAAGGATGACCAAAATGATACAAGGGATGCGTAACTTTAGTTATGAGAGGAGATTGAAGTTATTAAAATTACACTCACTCGAGAGACGCAGAGTAAGGGGCGATCTGATAGAAGTTTTTAAGTGGATAAAGGGATTTAATAAAGGAGAGGTAGGAAAAGTTCTTACGGCTTTTAACCAGGGTAGAACAAGAAGTAACGGATTCAAGCTGGAAAAGCGTAGATTTAGAAAGGAAATAGGGAAAAACTGGTTCACAAATAGGGTGGTGAATGAGTGGAATGGTCTCAGTAGACAGGTAGTTAGTGCGGAGTCATTAGGGAGCTTTAAAGGGGAGCTGGATAAGTTCATGGATGGGGATGAAAGGTGGATGTAGGTAGTGTTAGGTGACAGGAACTACCACGTGTAGGCCTCGCGGCCTCTTGTAGCTTCCTTATTTTCTTATGTTCTTATGTTCTTATGTGGGAGTCAAGTCAGGGCGGCGGGAGAGGCGAAACCACCTCTCACACAACTTGGAACGACCGGCATGAGTTCCGGGATATATCACAGAGAGACAACTACTCCAGAACGGTATCCAACACACACCATTCCAAATACCCAGACACCCAAATAAGAAACAGAAGAGGCTGCTACAACTGCGGAGAACAAAACCATCACCAGACAACCTGCAGGTTCGACCATCAGCTTCGGTGTTTTCATTGTCATCAATTAGGACATCAGCAAAAGCAGTGTAACAATAATAACCCATAGGAAGTAGGCGATGAAGGCAGGGCCGATGAAAACACCATTAACAAACGGAATTATCTACAAATCGACCACATTAATGCCCAAAGCCTTTTAGCCAATAAAGAAGAAATAGATGTTTTAACTAAAGAAAGAAACAGTGATATATTGTGTGTGAGTGAAACATGGCTATGCTCTGACATGAATGACGAATATATCGCAATACCTGATTATGTTGTTTTTAGGTGTGACAAAGGAAGAGGTGGAGGTGTTTGTATTTATATAAAGGATACTTATAAAGTAACACATGTCGACATAGATATTGAAAGACCAAAGTGCGTAGAGGACGTTTGGGTCACGGTGCAGTGTAGGAAGCTACCCTCAGTTATTGTTGGCTGCTTGTACCGCCACCCCAAGTCTCTCTCACACACGTTTGATTATATCAGTAATGTCCTTCACAGTATTTCTCTACGCAATAAGCCATGCTACATACTTGGTGATTTTAACGATAATCTTTTACAAGAAAATAGTAAGCTTCAGCAGATAATAATACACGCTAAGATGACTCAGTTAATTAATACGCCAACAAGAATCGCTCCTCCTTCTGCTACCCTTCTGGACATAGTTGTTACCAATAAACCTGAGTCAGTAATCCACTCCGACACGACCCCTTGCCCTGTGGGTGACCACGAACTCATCAGCGTCACGGTAAACCTACACAAGCCAAAGAGTCGACCTACTCTCAAAACTTTTCGCCAATTAAGAAGTTATTCTCCTGACAAGCTATGTACCTTATTATTAAATGAAAGACATGTTCTTGACAAAGTATTCAATACAGATAACATCGACATTCAGGTCCAAGTATTCACAGAACACTTTCTTAAATGTTTAAATGCATGTGCACCCAAGGTAACTAAAGAAGTAAGGAGACCTTTCGCACCGTGGATAACTGACCACTTGAAAACCATAATGCAGGAACGTAACGAAGTCCAGCGACAACTTAAATATGACCGAGACAACGCAAATTTGCAGGACAGATATAGGGCATTGAAAAAATAGATCAAGAGGTCACTCCGTAACTGTAAATCCCAATATAACAAAAATAAACTTGAAGAAAACAGGGGCAACACCGCTGCTATCTGGCGCATTATAAAGGAATTGGTTCCCAGTAAGAAAAATAAAGCAAATGTAACACTTGCGGCCAATAATGTAGATATAAAGCAAAGAGCTGAGGAATTTAATAGCTTTTTTGCAAGCGTGGGAAAAAAATACCTTTGAAAAAGTCCAACAAAATATAAGAGAAAGTGACGGAAGACCCCATACAGCGCAGCAAGATGTCACAAACAGTATGTTTAGACCCAGGCCAGTGACTAGCGAGACTGTCATTCTAACAATAAAACACTTGAAGAACACCCACTCTTATGGTTCTGATGAAATTCCACTTCGTTTTATAAAAGACTCTCTATCAGTAATTATAACATATTTAACTTGTATTATCAACACGTCAATTGTAACTGGAGTTATACCAGCTGCATGGAAACACGCTATGGTTGTGCCAATATTTAAGTCAGGTGACAATGAAGTAGCTGGTAACTACCGCCCCATATCTCTGCTACCTATACTATCTAAGGTCTTAGAAAAAATCATAGCTACACAACTCACTCAACACCTGGAAAGTAAGCAACTACTTAGTAACACCCAACACGGTTTCAGGTCTGCTCTCTCAACTGACACTGCTCTCTTAACACTGTCTAATAAATTATACGAGAACATGGACAGCAAGAAAGTTTCCTTGGTATCATTATGTGACCTTTCCAAAGCTTTCGACAGCGTAAGTCACGAAATACTAATGAAAAAGTGTATTATGTCAAATATAGATCCCTTCTGGTTTCAAAATTATCTTGAAAATAGAACGCAATCTGTGCGGTTAGGAAATCATGTGTCAGGCAAACTTGAGACCAGGTTTGGTGTCCCACAGGGATCTGTGCTCGGTCCTATTCTTTTCCTCATTTATGTAAATGATCTCTCCCATTTTATCACCGAGTGTTTAGTGATTCAATACGCCGATGATACTCAGTTCATACATACTGGTACCATAGATAATATTCAGGAATTGATTAACAAAAGTGAACAAACTCTAACTAAAGCAAAATTGTATTTTCACACAAATGGTTTAATGTTGAATTCTAGCAAAACACAATGTATGTTTATTGGCACCCGAGGACACATGGCACAGATCCCAAGCGACACTCGTATCCAGGTTGATGACAGTACCATAGTGCCGAGCAGCTCCATAAAGAACCTCGGTTTATATTTCGACAACTGTATGCTATTCGATACACATATTACGTACATCTGTAAGAAGACTGTAGGGACTATACTGTACATAAATCGCATTAAAGATAACTTTGATAAGAACACAAGAATCACAGTGATACAGTCTCTTGTTTTAAGCATAATAAATTATGGGCTTAAGATCTGGGGAGTGGCAAATGCAACTCATTTGCAACGCATTCAGAAAATGCAGAACTTTGCCGCAAAAGTTGCACTGGGCGGCACAAAATTTGAACACGTAACGCCATACCTGAGAGAGCTCAAGTGGCTAAAGGTAAAGGAAAGGTATAAGTACGAGCTTGGCCTTACTGTTTATAATATAATCTATAGAAGATTACCATGTTGGTTGTTCCCACTACCCATGGTAAGAGAGACACATAATGTAAACACAAGACATCAGCACCAGCTGTACGTTCCCAAAACAAACACATACACAGGAGACAGGTCAGTGCTGGTGTCTGCACCTCAACTATGGAACAGTCTTCCTACTCATATTAAGACCACCAAATGTATGTCTACTTTTAAAAAGAAGCTTACAAGCTATCTTTTAATGCTTGACTATTAACTTTACTTGATTTTATGACATTTATATGATGACACACCTTTGTATAACTATTTTATCATTATACCTTTTTCTTACTTTTAAATGACAACATACTTGTGTATGACTATTTTTACTATTTATTATTTTATTTTATTTTATTATTTACTATTCTATGATTTTACTATTTTAATGTGTGTACACACTTGTGTGTTTTATTGTATGTTTAAGATTTTACTGTGTATTTGATATTCGCATTATTGTATTATTCGTTTAAGATGTACAAGAATAACCATTGTAAAATGGAAATAAAATGTCTGATTCTGATTCTCCCTTCCTTCTTCATTACCTTATAAGGCGATTAGTCTTATTCCAAAACAGGGAATATAAATAAAAACTGGATAAAGGTGGAATGAAGAGAAAATGACCAAGAAAAAGAGGAAAATGAAGAAAAAAGAGAAAAAAAGAGAAGAAAAAAATGACCGAGAAAAAGACAAATAATGAAGAAAAACAGAGAGAGAAAAAGAGAAGAGAAGAAAATGACCGAGAAAAAGACAAAAAATGAAGAAAAAAAGAGAAAAAGAGAAGAGAAGCAAATTTCCCCAAGAAAAAGAGGAAAAATGAAGAAGAAAAGAGAAAAAAAGAAGAGAATTTTTTTTGGCCACTTTTATGTTTTCCCAAAAAATTCCTAAAGACGGAAATTGTGTTTTTGGTTATTTTCTTTACTATTTGGTTCTCTCTCTCTCTCTCTCTCTCTCTCTCTCTCCTCTCTCTCTCTCTCCTCTCTCTCTCTCTCTCTCTCTCTCTCTCTCTCTCCCCCCCCCCCCCTTCCGTCCTGTCGACTTCCCTTCCTCTTCTCCTCCTTCCCTCATTTTGCACCGCTGTAGGTCACGTGTGTGTGTGTGTGTGTGTGTGTGTGTGTGTGTGTGTGTGTGTGTGTGTGGGTATGTGTGTGTTGTGTGTGGTGTGTGGGTGGGTAGTGTGTGTGGGGTGTGGTGTGTGTGTGGTGTGTGGGTGGGTTGTGTGTGTGTGGTGTGGGTGTGTGGGTGTGGGTATGTGTGTGTGTGTGGGTGTGGGTGTGGGTGTGGTATGTGTGTGTGTGGGTGTGTGGGTGTGGTTGTGTGTGTGTGGTGTGTGTGTGTGTGTGTGTGTGTGTGTGTGTGTGTGTGTGTGTGTGTGTGTGTGTGTTGTGTGTGTACTCTTCCTCCTTTTCCTTGCTTCCGCTCTCGGGTGTTGAGGAGCCTTCGCCTTTATTAGCAAACTATCTATCTCACTTTAGATTAGCTATATAGTAAAAGTTATATAAAAAAAAATGCAAGCCTTGTAAGGATCTATAGGTAATTTTTTTTTTTTTTTTTTTTTTTTTTTTTTTTTTTTTTTTTTTTTTTTTTTTTTTACATTTGTGCCTATAGCGCCTGTAGGCAGTGGTGACCCAGGGCTCGGATGGTAGGCTCTGGAGGTTCACTTGAAGGTTCTGATGGTTGGTCCTCGCCCGTTGGTGGCGCAGGCAGGATTCTTATAGTGACGCCTGTGAGGCTCATGCCGCCCCCCTGTGTCCTCCGATGCACTCGCAGTCGAAGGCAGAGTTGATAGGCAGGGCATGTGGGTGTTCTTAGGCCACTCGACGGTGCAGAAAGGTTTTGGGTTTCTTCGGGGATCGAACTCGGGTCACCGAGAAAGCCAGGCGGAGACTCTAACCGCTCCGCTACCGCCTCCCCAGGTATGCTGCTGTTTGTTCTTCCTTTGTGATCCTTCTCTTCCTCCTCCTCCTTCTCTTATTTATGCCACATTTCAAAATTTGCTCTTTTTTTTTTTAGTTTTCCATTTCATTCGATCAAATTTTTTCCTTCGGTCATTTTTTCATTCCCCTCCCTTGTTTTTTTTTTTTTTGCCTTCCTTTTATTCCTTCCTTCTTGATTTTCATTGGTCTCTTCTTACTGTGTCCTTCCTTCCTCCTCCTCCTCCTCCTCCTCTTTTTCTCGCTCCCTGTGACCTGCTGCGACTCGCATCTCAGCAACCTACACACCAAGGACTAAGAGTATGGCGTTCGTACTCAATGAATACTTTAATGCGGTATTTATTAAAGAAGACGAAGCTCCATTACCAGAACCAGTAAACATGTATGCGGGACTCGAAAGGGATAGACTGGTAATAGGAGAGATAACAGTAGACGAAGTATCAACGTATTTGCAGAAACTTGACCCAGCAAAATCCGTGGGGGCGACGAAATTTCGCCGCGATTACTTCGCGAATGTCACAGTCAACTTTCGCGTCCACTAAAGATTATCCTCAATAAATCGCTAATGGACAAAAATGTTCCTAGTATGTGGAAATTAGCTAATGTTACACCGATATTCAAGAAAGGGAGTAAGAGCCTCACAAGTAATTATCGCCCAATTAGTCTAACGTCTGTGATTGTTAAACTATTTGAGAAAATATTGCGGGATAAAATAGTGTCTTTTCTCGATGAAAATAACTCAATATTAAACTCGCAGCATGGATTTCGAAATAAGAGATCCTGCTTAACAAACCTACTGGATTTTTTTAATATCATTTATTCAAACTGGGACGCTAAAATTCCCTCGGATGTAATATACCTTGATTTTCAGAAAGCCTTCGATACAGTTCCCCATAAGCGACTTTTGGCCAAGCTAAGGGCACATGGCTTAGGAGAGCAATTATGTTCATGGATTGGCGATTGGCTTTCAAATCGTAAACAACGGGTAGTAATAAATGGCGAAACATCTGATTGGTTAGATGTTACTAGTGGGGTGCCTCAGGGCTCGGTCTTGGGTCCCACTCTTTTTCTGATATATATCAACGATCTGGACTGCGGACTTGTATCTAAAATATCGAAATTTGCAGATGACACCAAATTAGGCGGTAAAGCATATACTAGAGAAAACTGCGAACTCATACAAAGTGATCTCGACAAACTATCAGATTGGAGTGATAAATGGCTATTAAAATTCAATTCCGATAAATGTAAAGTAACGCATACAGGCAACGATAACCTCAAATATAACTATCAAATGCAAAATAAATCGTTAACTGAAGTACAGCAGGAAAAGGATTTAGGTGTCATCATCAGTAATGATCTTAAAACCAGTCCGCATTGCCTAGCTGCCAGTAAAAAGGCGAATATGATGTTGGGCTTTATTAAACGCAACTTTGAACATAAAACTCCGAAAGTAATGACACAATTATACACGTCCTTGGTTAGGCCGCACTTGGAATATGCCGTTCAATTCTGGTCGCCCTGTTTCGTAAAAGACCAAGCAAAATTGGAATCAGTGCAAAGAAGAGCAACCAAACAAATTCCATCTCTGCGAAATTCATCTTATGAAGAGAGACTGCGGAAACTTAATATGTTTTCCTTAAAGGATCGTAGAATCCGTGGGGACTTTATAGAAACCTTTAAGATCCTAAAAGGATTTGATGTCATTAATCAAGAGAACCTATTCGAGCTTTCAACTCAAGTGACAACAAGAAATAATGGTTTAAAACTAAACGGTCAACGTTGCATCACTGATCTCCGTAAAAATTATTTCAATGTGAGAGTCGTTGATCGATGGAACAAGTTACCAGCAAATGTTGTCGAAGCCAACACAATAACTACATTTAAAAACAGGCTTGACGCGCACTGTAAAGTAAATGGGTATTGATAGTGCGAATTCGTATCTAGTCCCCCGTATCGATTAGTTGTAGTGGTAGTGGTAGTTGTAGTTAGTATTTTTCATATCCTATCATTCTGCACTATGAAACTTCCATGTTCCTATCCTCTTTAGGGACATGGTATCATTTTCCAACTGTTTTCTTACAAGTAGTTGATAGTTAGTAGTATGTAGTTCAGCAGATACCCTCGCTATGGACCAATAGGTCTCCTGGTGTCTGTTACTCCTATGTAATCCTATGTATTCCTCCTTGTCAGTAACTAACACTTCAACACCCAGAGGACACCCATTAAGGATTGTTTGGGTCACAAGGGGGGGGGGGAGGGTGAGGGGAGGGGGGGAGGGGGAAAGGACATGGGTTTGACTCGGGTTTGGGAGAGTTGAGGGCAAAACAGACAGACAGATAGAGAGATGGACAGAGGGAGAGGGAAGGAATAGAGAGGGAGAGAGAGAGAATACATAGGAATACATAGGAATAACAGATACCAGGACACCTATTGGTCTATAACGAGGGTATCTGCTGAACTACATACTACTAACTATCAACTACATGTAAGAGGACAGTTGGAAAAGGATACCATGTCCCTAAAGAAGATAGGAACATGGAAATTTCGTAGTGAGAATGATTTGATTTGATTTGATACATTTATTAGGACAAAAAAATACATACAGTCACATATGTGCTAAGGCCTACCTAGAGACACACATGAGAGGGATATGCCGTTGTCCCAAAGGACGTGTATGGGTGCCTAGGCGGTCCCCGCCCTGAGCATACTGATCATAAGTACATTACTAAACACTGCATAAATGTGATAAGAATGACTTACATAAAAGTTTGGCTGTCCAGCATTGTACATAAATCTACCTACCATTACATTACCATCTATAACATACTGTTGTTTTTCTTTATTTTATTTTTATCCTATATCTTTACTATATCCCATATTATAGATATATACACACATACATATACATATACATACATATATACATATACATATATATATATATATATATATACATAGACGCACACATACACATACACATATACACACACATGAGCAGATGTAGACATACATACATTCATACATACACACATACATACACATGTATATGCACACATATATACACATGCACACATATATACGCATACACACATACACATACAGACAAACATACACATACGTATACATACATACACATGTTCGCACACATACATACATATATCCACACCCACACATACACATATACACACATATGCATACTCACATATATATACTATTGCATTATTATGAGAATGAGGATGGAAGGAAGGAGGGAGGGAGGGAGGGAGGGAAGGGGGGAAGGAGGGAGGGAGGGAGGGAGGGAGCGAAGGGGGGAAGGAGGGAGGGAGGGAGGGAAGGAGGGGAGGAGGGAAGGAGGGGGGGAAGGAGGGAAGGAAGGAGGGAGGGAGGGAGGGAAGGAGGGAAGGAGGAAAAGATTTGATTTGATTCGATACATTTAACATTTATTAGGTCAAAGAAGTACAAGGAAGGAAGGAGGGAGGGAAGAGAGAGGGAAGGAAGAGAAAGGGGGAACGGAGGGAGGGAAGGAGAGAAGGAAGGCATGAAGAAAGGAAGGAAGGAGGGAGGAGATAATGTAGTGTGTGGGATGGAGCGTCATGTCATGCGTCGTGTCAGCGTCGTGGTCATGCATATAGGAGTGACAAATGGAAGTTGGCCGTAATATTTTTTTTTCTCTCTCTTTCTCTCTCTCTCTCTCTCTCTCTCTCTCTCTCTCTCTCTCTCTCTCTCTTGCCTACGTCCCCCTTAAGTTCGTGTTTTTTATTTTATTTTTATTTTTTACATCACAAAGGCCTGGACGGGGGTGTTGTTGTTGTTGTTGTTGTTGTTGTTGTTGTTGTTGTTGTTGTTTTGATGTATTGGACCTGTTCCGTACGTGTTCTGTTCATGGATGGTTCACGGCCTTCGATTGTACTGCTGTCTTGTATTGTTTCTTTCTTCTATTAGTTTGTTGTTCTTATATTTAGTTGTATATGTCTTTAGTCTGGCACATTTCCCCCTTTTTTTTGCCTTACAATCAATCAATCTTATATTAGTTTTTGAAGAGTAACGTTTAGTATGCGATAACGTGATGATCTAAGTTAAGGTTGTATTAGCTCGTTGATTAAGTGTATTAGCTGTTATGATTTTGTGTTTTATTTTTCATTTTTTTCAGTTTATTTATTTTGCTGGGTTTTTTTTTTTTTTTTTTTTACATTGTTTTTTTTGTTTTTTTGTATTTTTTTTTTTCATCTCGTTCAAATTTTTTTTTTTTTTTTTTTTTGTATGCATTTCGGTTTTGTATAATTTCGTTTAATTATTATGATTTTTTTTTTTTTTTTGCATTTTGGTTTGGTTTCATCTCGGTCAGTATACATTTATTTTGTTGTTATGTTTTCATTTGACCTTATACTTGACCTTGACTTGGCTTATACTAGGTTAATGTGTTAGTTAAGGATCGCCATGTCATCACCGCAGGCTTATCGCGGGGCTTAGTGTTGGGGCTGTTCTGTGTGAGGGTCAGGGGTGGTAATAAGGTATTCCAGTGTCATGGAGGTGTCAGCATCGATCACTTTTATGAGTGTTATCTCGGGTGTTGTGTTTTGGGGTGACTTACTTACTGAATGTCAAGGGTGTGTTGTGGGTGACTGTTATTACCTCCGCCAACAAAGTTGGAGGGAGGTTATGTTTTCACCCCAATCTGTTTGTTTGTTTGTTTGTTTGTTTGTTTGTTAGTGTACAGGATTTCTCGAAAAGTTACGAATAGATTTGGACCAAACTTGGTATACCAAGTCTTTTTGGTATAAGGATGAACTGATTTAATTTTGGATGAAATCGAATCACAACTGTTGCCATGGCAACCAATTGATGAAATATGTTTCCTTTTTTTTTTTTTTTGGTTAAAAATATTCCGTTTTCTGTTTTAGCGCTCTAGGGATCACTGAGGCCTTAGGACACACTATGGTAAACTAGATTTTCTCGTAACTTCATCGTATCTGGGTAAAATAGACCATGTTGGACCCCTCCCGCCGCTCGCACCCCCGTCATCGAGGAATATTCGGGCGGAGGTATGCGCTCTACTGAGTGCCCCCCCCCCCTAGTTTTGCTGTTGTTGTTGTTGTTGTTGTTGTTGTTGTTGTTTGTTGATTG
>JACEEZ010008138.1:157500-162500 GCA_016584305.1 Chionoecetes opilio
TGTTTCTTTCTTTCTCTGTTGCTCTTCTCTCTCTCTCTCGTTCTCCTCTCTCACTCCTCTTCTCCTCTCCTCTCTCCACCTCTTCTACAGCTCTTCTCTCTCCTTCTCTTCTCTCTCTCTCTTCTTCTCGTCTTCTTCCTCTCTCCTCTCTTCCTTCTCTCTCATCTCTCTCTCTCTCTCTCTCTCCTCTCTCTCCTCTCTCTCTCCTCTCTCTCCTTCTCTCCTCTCCATCTCCTCTCTCTCTCTCTCTCTCTCTCTCTTCTCTCTCTCATTATTCACCCTCCTTCCCTTTTTCCTTAATTCCTCCCCAAAAATGCTTCAATAGTCGCATTGAAACTAAGACAAACATGAGACAAAGGAACTAAGGCAATCAGGTAGCCAAGAGTTATAATGACGAGGTACAGGTGTGAGACAGGTGCGCGTAGGAGGGGCGAATGTGCAGGTGTGTGAAGAACAGAAAACAGAGACAGGTGTGTAAGAGTAGAAAAGAGACAGGAGTTTTAGAGGACAGATAAAACACACACACACACACACACACACACACACACACACACACACACACACACACACACACACACACACACACACACACACACACACACACACACACACACACACACACACGCACACACTGTGACGCACACACACACGCACACACACACACTTTCCGGTCATCTTTTCCTTCTTTGCAACACATCCTTTCCCGATATGAATTATTATCACATGAAAAAATGAGGAAAAGAAAGAAATAAGGAAAAAAAAAAGATTTCACATGTGTGTGTATGTATGTGTGTGTGTGTGTGTGTGTTGTGTGTGTGTGTGTGTGTGTGTGTGTGTGTGTGTGTGTGTGTGCAGGGCCGTTTCTTACTGTATGCGAAATACGCGGTCGCATAGGGCCTCCGAAGCCACCAAGGGGCCCCCAAGCTGCCTATTATTATTATATTTTTTGTAATCTAGCCTCTTTTCCTAATAAAGTGTACCAGATTGATGCATTTAAATATCAAAGGTGTGCCCCTGGACCACCTTAGAGGGCTTGGAATCCCCCCACCATAGTTATATATAATAGGGCCCCCAAACAGCATTTCGCATAGGGCCCCCAAAAGACTAGAAACGGCACTGTATGTGTGTGTGGTTAGCTGAGGTGTGTGGGAGTGGCTGGAGGGATAGGTACTGTACACGAGGCAAGAGCAGGTGAGTAGAAGGAGGTGGTGGGTGGTTACCTGACACCTTGATTAGCCTCCCCTACTGAGACCCAGGTAATGACAGGTAGACACACCGCTAACGAGACCACCGGACACCTGTTACTGCTACTTGACCCGCCCACACGACGCTCCTAACACCACGCCCTAACACCACGCCACTAACACCACGCACTAACACTACACCCCTCTTGTTAGTGTGTGTGTGTGTGTGTGTGGTGTGTGTGTGTGTGGGTGTGTGTGTGTGTGGTGTGTGTGAGTACGAAATCTGAAGTCAATATTTCCTTCCTTCCTACACTTATACCTCCTTCCTCCCTCTCCTTCCCCTCTCCTTCCCCTCTCCTTCCCCTCTCCTTCCCCTCTCCTTCCCCTCTCCTTCCCCCATCCTTCCTTCTCACCACCCGCTTGCATAACACACTGTTGCACTCAGAACGTAGGGCGCGCGTTGCTTGGACGAGGGGAAGAGGGAGGGGGAATCAAGGAGAGGGCTGATACTGAACGTTAGAGGCAATGGGAGGAGGGGAGGGGAAGTTGGGGGATAGAGAGAGAGAGGAGAAACCGAGGGGAAACAAGGGGGAAGGGGGGTAATACTGGACGTTAGAGGCAGTGGGAGGAGGGGAGGGGATGTTGGGGGATAGAGGGAGAAGGGGAAGGGGGGTAAGGGGATAGACGGAGAGGGGAAACCGAGGGAGAGGCCTGATACTGGACGCTAGAGGCACTGGAAGGCGTGTAGGGAGGGGAAGAGGGGGGGAGAGGGGACGTCGCAGCTATATAAAAGCCCCATACTGGAACACACGCCGCATTTGGTCCTTGGCAGCCTCCTCGTGCTCTTCACCCACAGCGACCTCAGGCATCCACGCGCTACCTCTCGCCCGCAGACTTAACGCTCTCATCGCTCCTCCCGCACGCCCCCTGCCGGAGTCATGATGCCCTGCCCTGGCCACCTCGTCGTCGCCCTGGCTCTGGCGTTCACCCTCGCTCAAGCCCTGCCCGCTAAGGAGGTCCCGGAGGCTACTAAGGAGGAATCTTCGGGCCATGAAGGAGGACGCTTGCAGAAAAGAGCTGCTGCTAATCCTTCGTCGTCAGATACCAGTCAGGAGGTGTGTGTGTGTTTGTGTGTGTGTTTGTGTGTGTGTGTTGTGTGTGTGTGTGTGTGTGTGTGTGTGTGTGTGTGTGTGTGTGTGTGTGTGTGTGTGATGATACATTGTTTTCCTTCCTTTTTCCTCTTACTATTTCATTTCTTATCTTCTTTCGTAATTCTTTTTCCTACTTCGTGTTGTTTTTGTTTTTGTAGGTTAAGTTTTGTTTTTCTTCCTTTTTTTTCGTTCTTTGTTGTGCTCTGCTCCTATTTTCGTCACTGCCACTACTACTACTACTACTACTACTACTACTACTACTACTACTACTACTACTACTACTACTACTACTACTACTACTCCTCCTCCTCTTCCTTTCTGTACTTGTCTCCTTTTATCCTATCACACATTCCTTTTATACACACACACACACACACACACACACACACACACACACACACACACACACACACACACACACACACACACACACAACGAAAAAAAGAAGTTATTTGTCTCAATATCTGTGTATCTCAATATCAATATCAAAATGTTTACAGGAACTACCACGTGTAGGTCTCGCGGCCTCTTGTAGCTTCCTTATTTTCTTATGTTTCTTATGTAATATCCCACAGAGCTACATCCTGCCCTCCTTATCAATCTCTCCCTTCCTCTCCCTGTTTCCTCTCCCTTCTCTCCCTCCCTATCACTTTCTCTCTCTTCCTCTCCCTGTTTCCTCTCCCTCCTCTCCCTCCCTATCACTCTCTCTCCCTTCCTCTCCCTGTTTCCTCTCCCTCCTCTCCCTCCCTATCACTCTCTCTCCCTTCCTCTCCCTGTTTCCTCTCCCTCCTCTCCCTCCCTATCACTCTCTCTCCCTTCCTCTCCCTGTTTCCTCTCCCTTCTCTCCCTCCCTATCACTTTCTCTCTCTTCCTCTCCCTGTTTCCTCTCCCTCTTCCTCCAAATCAAAAGAAAAAATATATCGGCAATAGAACGTAACCTAATTTTCCGTGACACCACCATCACCACCACCACCACCAGACCCTCCCCCTAAACCCCTCCAATACCTTCCCCATTAACCCCCTTTTTAACCCCTCAAGTGCCCCCCCCCCTTTTCCAAGCCCCCTCAATAAAACCACCACAACCACCACCACCACCACCACCACCACCATAACTCTCCCCCCCCCGAATAAAAAAAGAGTGGGAAATAAGTTACGGCAACACAACACGACAGATTGCGATCCATGTACATATTTTTTTTTTTTTGGGGGTATCTGAGTATTTGACAGTTTTCCCATGTCGCGCGTGTGTGTGTGTGTGTGTGTCTGTGTGTGTGTGTGTGTGTGTTTATGCGCTTCCCTGCCATGAAAGATAGAAAAAACATCGCAAGGCACTAATTGCAAATAAGGGGAGAAGAGAAAGGGAAGGGGAGGAGGAGGGAAGGGGAGGGGGAGGGAAGGGGAGAAGAATGAATAGAGAAGAGGAGGAGGAGGAATACAAAGGAAGAACAGACAGCAGACGACTTTGTACCATTATAGTTTCTACGTGTTAGAGGTAAAAGAATAGCTAAGTTGAAGGCTCCTCCCCACACACCTCTCCCTCCGGCCAAGGGTGGCTGGTAAAAATGAGAAAACATCACCATGCAGTATTAAAAAACTGCCATGGAATTTGATGGGAAAGGCTGAAGGAGGGATACTGTAGGCTAAAGCTAAACTCAAAAAAAAAAAAACGTAACAAATGTACGTAGGGCCGAAGTCATCGAGTGTGGCAGTTGATGGTAAATGTTTATCTAGTTTGTTCTTAAACGCCTCAACCGTGTTACAATTAACTACTTGTGCTGGAAGAGAGTTCCATATATTAACAACTCTATTATAGAAAAAGTGCTTCGCTTCATGTGACCGAAATCGTTTACCAATTCATTACCACGAGTAGTGCTTGTCTAATCAATATTCAAATGGTCGTTTATGTTTTCATTATCGAAGCCATGGAACATTTTAAACAATTATATTAAGTCTCCTCGTAACCTACGTTTTGACAAATTGAACAAGTTAAGTTCCTTCAATCGCTCTTCGTATGGCTTGTTTCGCAAGCACGGAATCATTTTAGTAACTTTTCTTTGTACTCTCTCCAGTTTGATTATATCTTTTCTATAGAAGGGTGACCAGAACTGAACGCAATATTCAAGATGAGGACGCACGATCGCATTGAAAAGTGTAATAAGAATGACCTTTTCAGACTTATTCTCGAAAGTTGGGATTAAGCAGCAGCAACAGGTGTGGGAGGCAGGTGTGGGGGTGAGGGAAGCAACAGGTGTGGGCGGGTCGAGGAGCAACAGGTGTGGGCGCAATGCTTCACCCTGAGGACCTTAGCGGATGTAGACACAAAAACAAAAATAAAGAAAATAAGGAAGAAGAATAAATGACGATGATAGAGCCCTTCCCTTCCCTTCCCTTCCCTTCCCTTCCCTTCCCTTCCCTTCCCTTCCCTATCCCTTTCCTTTCCCTTGACAATTTTTCCTCTCTCATCCTCTCTTCCTCTTGCATCTCGTCTCTCTACCTCTCTCATCACCCTCCCCTCCTTCCCTCTCCCTTCCCTTGACAACACCTGCCCTTCCCTCTCCCTTCCCTTGACAACACCTGCCCTTTCCTTCCCCCCCGCCGCGTACAGGTGAGTTAATTGAGACACTGCTGTGGTGACCAACTTGTCCCAGGGGCCTTCGGGGGCGGA
>JACEEZ010008138.1:167500-180000 GCA_016584305.1 Chionoecetes opilio
AAAAACCCTGGTAGTAGATTCACCATAAGCAATGTATCGCTGAAAAGATCAGAAGGTGAAAAAGATCTTGGAGTGAGGGTGAGCCCAGACCTCCGACCTAGGAAACAATGTATTGAGGCCAGAAATAGAGCTAATAGAGTATTAGGATTCATTACCAGAAGTGTTAAAAGTAGAAGTGCGGAAGTTATTCTAAAGCTTTATCTGGCTCTAGTCAGGCCTCACCTGGACTATGCGGTTCAGTTTTGGTCTCCATATTACAGGATGGATATAGCCTTGTTAGAAACAGTGCAGAGAAGGATGACCAAAATGATACAAGGGATGCGTAACTTTAGTTATGAGAGGAGATTGAAGTTATTAAAATCACACTCACTCGAGAGACGCAGAGTAAGGGGCGATCTGATAGAATTTTTTAAGGGGATAAAGGTATTTAATAAAGGAGAGGTAGGAAAAGTTCTTACGGCTTTTAACCAGGGTAGAACAAGAAGTAACAGATTCAAGCTGGAAAAGCGTAGATTTAGAAAGGAAATAGGGAAAAACTGGTTCACAAATAGGGTGGTGAATGAATGGAATGGTCTCAGTAGACAGGTAGTTAGTGCGGAGTCATTAGGGAGCTTTAAAGAGGGGCTGGATAGGTTCATGCATGGGGAAGAAAGGTGGATGTAGGTAGTGTTAGGTGACAGGAACTACCACGTGTAGTCCTCGTGGCCTCTTGTAGCTTCCTTATTTTCTTATGTTCTTATGTACTACTACTACTACAACAACAAAACCTAGCAACTACCTCTTCTTGTATATCTCATTCCTTATTATTTTCCCTTTCTTTTCTTCCTTCCTTGCTTTAACCTCGCTCCTCCCCTCCAATCAATTATCTCCAATATTTTTTTTTCTCTCTCTCTCTCTCTCTCTCTCTCTCTCTCTCTCTCTCTCTCTCTCTCTCTCTCTCTCTCTCTCTCTCTCTCTCTCTCTCTCTCTCTCTCTCTCTCTCTCTCTCTCTCTCTCTCTCTCTCTCTCTCTCTCTCTCTCTCTCTCTCTCTCTCTCTCTCTCTCTCTCTCTCTCTCTCTCTCTCTCTCTCTCTCTCTCTCTCTCTCTCTTTTCAACAGCGCAGTAGCCACAATATTTACACTTCATTAATAGTCCTTTTTTTCCTCTTTGCTTCGTGTTAATTGCTCTCACTCTCTTCCCTCCTCCTCCTCCTCCTCCTCCTCCTCCTCTTCCTCCTCTTCCTCCTCCTCCTCCTCCTCCTCCCAAGCACCTACAACATGATTACTAAACAAAAACTTTTCTTCCTCCAAAAGTGAGTCTGGTTGGTGATTTCTGAGAGTTTCCTGGAGATAAAGTTTCCCATCTTCTCCTTTTCCTTCCTCCCTCCTCCTCCTCCTCCTCCTCCTCTCCTCCTCCTCCTCCTCCTCTCCATCTCTTCCTCTTCCTTGCTATTATTTTACGTCTTTTGTTATTATTTTACGTCTTTTGTTATTATTTTACGTCTTTTGTTATTATTTTACGTCTTTTGTTATTATTTTACGTCTTTTGTTATTATTTTACGTCTTTTGTTATTATTTTACGTCTTTTGTTATTATTTTAAGGAGGAGGAGGAGGAAAATAACAAAGTGAAATTATAAAAGGAGTGCGAGGAAAAGGAGGAGGAGGAGGACCAAAAAAACATAGGAAGAAGAGGAAGAGGAGGAGGAGGAGGAGGAGGAGGAGGAGGAGGAGGAGGAGGAGGAGGAGGAGGAGGAGGAGGATAAAAGCTAACACCAACCAATCCTTCCCAGTAAGAAGAACGCTCAAAAGAAGCTCGACTTTTTCACGATGCCTTTGAATTAAACTGTTTTCGTGTTTTGTGGGTCAGCCCAAAGGGGGGGAGGAGGGAGGAGGAGGGGAAAGGAGAGGAGGAGGGAAGGAGGAGGGGGAAGAGGGAAGGAAGGGGAGGAGGAGGGAAGGAGGGGAAGGAAGGGGGAGGAAAGTAGGCGGCCATTGGGTGGAGAAGGATAAGTAGAAATGATGAGGTTGGAGGAGGAGGAGGAGGAGGAGGAGGAGGAGGAGGAGGAGGAGGAGGAGGAGGAGGAAGAGGAAGAAGACTGTGGTAGGAAGATGATAAAAGGAGGAGAGGAAGAGATTTGTGGGTGTAAATATCAGAAAAATAGAAGGAAAAAGAAAGAAGAAGAAGAAAAACAAACTAAAACAATGCAATAGAAGTAACAAAAATACAAAACAGATTGACAGAATGACAAAAAAATATCCCCATTCCAAATAAAAAAATCGAAAAAAATTAAATTGAGAATAAAAGTGAAATCCCCGTTCAACTTCCCAGCTAGTTTTGAGTTTTAAGATCAAGATTCCTTAGGCGTGGATGGGCGTGGTCTCTTAAGGGCGTGGGTGGGGAATCTGAGCTGATAGGCGGCGTCTTCTTAGGTGTCGGGGGAGGAGGGGAAGGGAAGGGGAAAGGGTGTTCAAAAGGCCTTGGTGATGGTTGGTGATGGATGGTGAATGACTATGCCTCACCACTTTCTCCTTTTTCATTTTTTTTACCTTCCCATGGGGTCTCACTATCCTCCTCCTCCTCCTCCTCCTCCTCCTCCTCCTCCTCCTCCTCCTCCTCCTCCTCCTCCTCCTCCTCCTCCTCCTCCTTCAATATACCTGGAGGAAAGTTAGATAAGGGTTCAATATAAACTTGGGAGATAAGAAGAGAGAGAAGAGAGAGAGAGAGAGAGAAGAGAGAGAGAGAGAGGAAGAGAGAGAGAGAGAGAGAGAGAGAGAGAGAGAGAGAGAGAGGAGAGAGAGAGAGAGAGAGAGAGAGAGAGAGAGAGAGGAGAGAACGAGGAAATGAAATAATGCAATGGAATTCTGTGTGTAAATATTTTTTTGAGATTGGTTGGTCATAGTTCCTCCTCCTCCTCCTCCTCCTCCTCCTCCTCCTCCTCTTCCCTCAGGGTGTAAGAGGAGTGAAGTTACCCAATTACAGTGAGGGGTATTGTGACCCTGATTGTGACCACCCTTAACTAACGACCATATCGCCACTCGTATTCCTGGCTAGTGTGTGGTGACACCCCCCCCCCCCTCTCTCTCTCTCTTTCTCTCTCTCTCTCTCTCTCTCTCTCTCTCTCTCTCTCTCTCTCTCTCTCTCATCTCTCTCTCTCTCTCTCTTCTCTCTCTCTCTCTCTCTCTCTCTCTCTCTCTCTCTCTCTCTCTCTCTCTCTCTCTCTCTTTCTCATGTTGGCTCGCTCACTTTCTTTCAGGTTTCCTTATTTTTCTCAATCATTTGGTCACTCACTATTTTTTCAGCCAATTTATTTTTCACACTCATTTCTTGCCCAATTAGTCACTCACTCACTCACTAATATTGGCACATTCACCTTTTTAGGCATTAAATCAATCAATCAATCATTCACTAACACTCACTCACTCACTCACTCACTCACTCACTCACTCACTCAATAACACACTCACTCACTAATACACTCACTCACACACAGACTCACTCAAACACACTCACTCACTCACTCACTCACTCAAACAAGCACAAACATTCCCTTACAACCTACTTTAATTCACTCTCCCTCCATTCCTCTTCTCTCCTCTCTCCCTTTCTCCCTTGTTATCACTGTTCTTGTTTGCACAGTCGTCTATTACTTTATATGCGCTTTTCAAATGTTTCTTCGTTAAGTAACCATGTTTATAATACACGAATGCTGCCTCGAGATCTTTATATTGTTTACCCCTTCTCCCTTGTTTTCACTTTTTTTATTTTTTTATTTACAAGCAAAATACATCCACAGTGGTTTATACATATGCACTTTTGAAACATTTCTTTGAGTAACTATATTTATAATCCACAAATGCGGCCTCGAGATGTTTGTAACTCAACTGAAATCATCTTACTTGCCTCGTATTTTCATTTCCTTACGTGTGTTGCGGTCATAAAATCCTCCACCGTGGTTTATACTCACGCTGAGATGTTACCTGTCCGCTCCTTGGCAGTTAAGAATGCACTACTAAGGGTTTATATACCTTTAAACCCGTGCAACATTTTTACTCCCGTGTTAGAAATAGAATACTGCTTTTCCAAAATTTATGTAGGACTCGCACCCTTAACCCTTCACGGCCAGATCTATTCTTTGCTATAAATAAATCGTAGGTTGGTAGCCATAAAATTACGAAATATAACAGAATATACCCAATTAGTTAGTCCACAAGGATACAAAACAGGTCATAGCTATAAAATATTGCTTATAGTCACTAAAAATCGTCTAATGGTACCCAAATTACAATGAAAATTACGTTCTGGATCTCAAGGGGTTAAGAATGTTGAACAGAGGGAAGGAAAGGGGTGTTTGATTTGATATTTGTTCTATTGATCTTGATATTTGTTGATATTCTTCTGTACCAAAACTTCCTTCATGATCTCACGCAGTTTATATTAATCTTGATATGTGCTACACCTTACTGATTGCTTTTTTTTTTATATATATCTCCTTCATATAATACGTTAGACAGGATTTCTCTTATATCCCTTTTATTGAAGTTAATTTAAGAACACATTGTATCCCCTATCTTTTTCTTTTAGTTAATCATCAAGTCAATTCGAACTAACCATCGTACAAGTCACCAAAAACGGCATCATACTCTATTAATTTTGTACAGAACTGTATGTTATGCCTTCCTTTAATCATAACATCACACAAACCTGCACTACAACATTCATAACAAATTTGTAGTATCACATCACCCATTCTTTGTAACATCAAATCACCTATTCTATTTTCACCTTAAAAACACCATCTCAGATTCTTGTGTGTCATTTTCGAAGGAGTCTGCGTTTGTTTTCCTTATTTGTCCTTACTTTCTTACTTGTTTTCTTACTTTTCTATATTTTTTTACTATACTACTTACATACTTTCCTTATTTGTGGGGTTTTTTTATTCGTTCTGTAATCTGTTCGTCATGGTAGAGTCGTGATGTGTCAGTTTTGTTCTTTATTTACTAGTACATCTCACTACTACGTCTCATTACCTTCCCCCACACCTTCCCTTCCCCTTACTCTTTTTCCCCTCTTTTCCACGGCCCAATTTTCCTATACTCTATTTTTACCTTTGAACTATTTGTCTTTTTTATATTGTGTCTTTTTATTCCATTTTTTTCCATTTTCTATTCTTCTTCTTCCCATTTCCCTTTCTCACCCTCTTCTATATTGTCCCACCACACTCATCTCATTTCAGTAGCGTTGTAACTTATCCCGCAAAGACAAGGCAGCTCTGAGATTCTGAGAACACGCCGAGAAACATATAACAGCGCGACGTGTAATTGTATTCGGCCCACGAAGCGTTTTGCGAAATTAAATCAGTCTGCCACAAAAATAAAAGAAAAAAATGAAGCGTCTTTCTCGTTTTCGTCACGACTTTTTTTTTGCAACTTTCTGGCGGTGACAGAGAGATTCTTGTTTGTTTCTCTCTCTCTCTCTCTCTCTCTCTCTCTCTCTCTCTCTCTCTCTCTCTCTCTCTCTCTCTCTCTCTCTCTCTTTGCTATCCTGCCTTTCTCCTGGTATTCATTTGTTTCCTTTTTTAAGCTACCAATTTTCGTAACTCCTCCTCCTCCTCCTCTTCCTTCTTATTCTCATCTCCATTTCTGCATTTCATTCTCTTGGACTTATCTAAAAAAATTCTCTCATCTTCTTTTAATCCATCTGTTACCACTTCCTCCTCCTCCTCCTCCTCCTCCTCCTCCTCCTAAGTTTCATTTTCTTCATACCTCCTCTTCCTCCTCCACCACCCTCCACCACCACCACCACCACCACCACCGCATCGTAAAATAACCCAAAGAGAAAATGAGAAAAATCTGAATACACACACCACATCATAGACTCAAACCACGTCTAGCCAACACAGCGTCCACCCTGCCTACACATACCTTGTTACACCACCACCAGTTGTATGGGTTTTCGTCTATCGTTGTTTTTCTACGTATTTCAAATGGATGTAGTGGGGAGGGGGGTGTCAATGGGGGGAAGGGGGGAGGAGGGGGGTAAGGGGGGAAGTTAAGGGGGTAGTGGGGAGGGGTTTAAGGGGCTAAGGATGATAGGACAGGATGGTTTTTGGTAGGTTTAATGGTGGTGTAGAGATGAGAAGGGAAGGGAAGGGAAGGGAAGGGAAGGGAAGGAAGTAAAGGGAAGGGGTAGGGATAGGAAAGGAAGGGATTGGAAGGAAGGGGAAGGGATGAGAAGGGAAGGAAGGGAAGGGGTAGGGAAGGAAGGGGTAGGGAAGATATGGGAAGGGAAGGTAGGGGTAGGGATGGGATAGGAAGGAGTAGGGATGGGAAGGGAAGGGAAGGGAAGGAAGGGGTAGGGAAGGGAAGGGAAGGAAGGGGTAAGGATGGGAAGGGAAGGGAAGGAAGGGATAGGGAAGGGATGGGAAGGGAAGGAAAGAGATGAGAAGGAGAGGAAGGGGGAGGGATAGGAAGGGAAGGGATGGGAAGGAAAGCGAAGGGAAGGGAAGGGAAGGGAGAGTTAAAGGGTCATTATTTTGGCCTTCTCCCTTCTCCTCTTCTCCTCCTCTCCCCTCTCGCTCCTTTCCCTTCCTCCTTTTTTTCATTCTCTGGAAATTGGACGACGGATGATAGGAGTTTGAAAGCGAGTGACCGTAGCTTTGGAGGTCAGATTGAGAGAGAGAGAGAGAGAAGAGAGAGAGAGAGAGAGAGAGAGAGAGAGAGAGAGAGAGAGAGAGAGAGAGAGAGAGAAGAGTGTAGGAGTCTGATGTAATTCTTTTATATCATACTCTTGCATATCTCTCTCTCTCTCTCTCTCTCTCTCTCTCTCTCTCTCTCTCTCGTCACGTTTCCAGATACCCTGAATCGGTCAATCTGTAAGAAAAGTAGGACATTAGAGCGAGTAGGAGGAGGAGGAGGAGGAGAGGGAGGGAAGAACGGATGATAAGGAAGGAAGGAAGAGGAAGGGAAAGAGGACTGAGAGAGAGAGAGAGAGAGAAGAGATAGAGAGAGAGAGAGAGAGAGAGAGAGAGAGAGGAATGACACGTGTGGAGGGAAGGAAGGAAGAAGAACTAACACGTGTAGAAAGAGAGAGAGAGAGAGAGAGAGAGAGAGAGAGAGAGAGAGAGAGAGAAAGAGAGAGAGAGAGAGAATGGAGGAATGACACGTGTGGAGGGAAGGAAGGAAGAAGAACTAACACGTGTAGAGAGAGAGAGAGAGAGAGAGAACGTCATTTTAGGGCATATCATCATGTGCTCTCTCTCTCTCTCTCTCTCTCTCTCTCCCCCCGTTATCTTATCTTTCCCTCTTCCTCTCCTCCCTACCTCCCTTCCCTTCCTCTCTTCCCTTCCTCTCCTCCCTTCCTCCCTCCCTCTTTCACTTCTCTCTATTCACCTGTAGCATTTCACTTCCTCCTCCTCCTCCTCCTCCTCCTCCTCCTATCTGTTATCAGTCCCGTGCCTTGGAGGGAAAATTACAGACGTCCCAAGGAGAAGATGGATCGTTTTCCTCCTTTGGATAATGTTGTGGTATGTTCTCTTTCTCCTTTTGCTCGTTTTCCTTTGCCTCGGCGGGTGGAAGTTATGGGTCGATTTATTCAGAAATTCACGTGGACTCACACACACACACACACGCACACACACACACACACACACACACACACACACACAGCCAGGAAGACAAAACTGTAGGTGAAGTAGTTATTTAGTAGTTAAGTAGTATTGTAGTTTAGTAGTAGCTTAGTTTAGTGTAGTGTAGTTACTGTACTATTTGTAGTAGTGTAGTATATTAAGTAGCATTGAAGTAGTTATGGAATTATGTGTAGTTAATGAAAAACGTTGAGTTACCATTGATTTGATATAGATTTCTTAATTACTTACTACGTTATTATTATTATTATTATTATTATTATTATCATCATTATTATTTATTATTATATTGATTTCGTATGGTAAAATTAATCGAAATAATACCTTTTTTTTTTTTTTTTTTTTTTTTATAGATGGGGGCATTTTTATTATTTCTATGGGGGCATAATTTCTATAGCATTTATTTGTGATCATTCTATGCTTCCCGGGGTACAAATATTTCCATCGATGTCTTTAATAAGTGGCACAGCAAATTTTCATCACGTATTTTGAAGTTTCTCCAGTCTAAAGTTTGCACAAAAGGGAGAGTTTGTGTAGACGTAGGTAGGTAGTAGTAGTTTCTCCCCTCCTCCCCCTCTCCTCTCTTCTCTCTCTCTCTCTCTCTCTCTAGTCTCCTCCACTCTCTCTCCTCTCTCCTCTCTCTCTCTCTCCTCTCTCTCTCTCTCTGCTCTCTCTCGCGTCTCTCTCTCTCTCGTCTCGTCTCTCTCCTCTCTCTCTTCTCTCTCTCTCTCTCTCCCTCTCCCTTCTCCTTTTCTACTCCATGTTTGTGCTGATGTATAGAGCCCAGAGAGAGAGAGAGGAGAGAGCGCGAGTAGAGAGATAAGAGAGAGAGAGAAGGAGAGCGAGAGAGAGAGAGAGAGAGAGAGGAGATAGAGAGAGAGAGAGAGAGAGAGAGAGAGAAAGATAGCACTAGGATTTCTTCTAAATGCCGTACTAATTGTACTCTTTTTTTACTTTTTACTATTATTGCTCATCCTTCCTTTGCAATTTTACTCTCTCTCTCTCTCAGCGCTCAATCCTATTCTTTCATTCCTCTCTTCTCGCTCTCTCTCTTTCTCTCTCTCTCTCGCTCTCTCATCTCTCTCTCTCTTCTCTCTCTCTCTCTCTCTCTCTTCCCTCTCTCGTCTCTCTCTCTCTCTCTCTATCTCATCTTCCTCTCTCTCAATTCATCTCTCACTCGCTTCTCTCTCTCTCTCTCTCTCTCTCTCTCTCTCTCTCTCTACTCTCTCCTCCCATCATCTCGTGCTCCTCGCTCTCTCTCTCTCTCTCTCTCTCTCTCTCTCTCTCTTTATCTATAGATCTTGGATGTTTGTGCTCAACGCCTGTAGCACAACGGAGACGCTAAAGCAACGCGCCTCATTACCAGCCAGCCTCATTGTGTTCCTTGCCACTCCCTGCATCGCGCAAACACCTTCCCTTTATCCCATTACCAACCATCCACTACGCCCGTTAGACTGTACTTTCAACCCAGGGGGCGTGTGGCCAATCAATCAAGGTCATTATAATACTGACTTTCCTTAGCATACTCTCTCTCGCTACTCTCCTCCTCTTCTCTCCTCTCTCTCTCTCTCTCTCCTCTCTCTCTCTCTCATCCTCTCCTCTCTCTCCCTCTCTCATCTCTCTCTCTCCTTTCTTCAGCCCCTCTCACTCCCTCTTTCAGCCTTTCTCCCTTTCTCTTTTAGCTTTCTCCCTCTCTCTTTTAGCTTTCTCCCTCTTTTATCCCCTCTCCCTCTCTCTGTTAGCTTTCTCCCTCTCTTTCATCCCCTCTCTCTCCCTCTTTTAACTCTCTCACTCCCTTTTTCAGCCCCTCTCCTCTCTCTTTCTTCCCCTCTCCTCTCTCTTTTAGCTTTCTCCCTCTCTTTCAGCCTCTCTAATCCCTCTTTCTTCCCCCCTCCCTCTTTTATCACCTCTTCCTCTCTTCCTCCCAGTCTCCCTATCCTCATATTTTTCCTTCACTCACCTATGCAAGTAAACACATCAATACATCTTAATTATAAAGCGGGTTAGAGGGAGTCCTTAAAACAAATGCGTAGGTGCAATATAATATCAACGCGGTTATTCTCCTCCTCCTCCTCCTCCTCCTCCTCCTCCTCCTCCTCGCTACTCCTCCCCTCCTCCTCCTACCTCTGCCCTCCACATTAGCCCCAGATGAAGGCAGGTAAATTACAAAGGGCAGCCTAATTTCATCAGGGGGCGCTTCAGGTGACCTACACTGTCTCCTTAATTTGGTGTCAGGTACGGTATTGTATTCCTACCGGCCAAAATAGCATTATCATCATTATTATTATTATTATTATTATTATTATTATTATTATTATTATTATGTAGGATGGTAGTTAAAGGGCCTTGGGTGGAGGGAATGCTATTAACCGTTTGCATTGAACAGTAGTATGTATCTTTACTTTGAACCGTCGGTTAGTTAGTAGGTAGGTATTCTGGTAATGTTACGTTAAGGCATGTCTGAAATTGAATGAGAACTGTATTAACTTTTGCGTGGAATCACAAGGTGTAATTCGAGAAAAATCATGGGTTAGTTTTTTAGGAGCTACAGCCAAGCGTCTTCACTCGGAAAACACATACTCGCATAGAGAACGGGAATATGTGGGCGGGGATGTGGTGAGATGTGTTGGGGTCAGTGATTGGGGAGTGAGGTGTTGGGGTCAGTGATTGGGGAGTGAGGTGTTGGGGTCAGTGATTGGGGAGTGAGTTGTTGGGGTCCAGTGATTGGGGAGTGGGTGTTGGGTCAGTGATTGGGAGTTGGAGGTGTTGGGTCAGTGATTGGGAGTGAGTGGTTGGGGTCAGTGATTGGGGAGTGAGGTGTTGGAGGGAGGGTAAGGGGGGTGAAAAGACAAGTTAAATGATGTTAGTGGTGGATTGGAATGTTGTTAGTGGTGGATTGGAATGTTGTTAGTGGTGGATTGGAATGTTGTTATTGGTGTGCATTGGAATTTTGTTATTGGTGATTGGATTTTTGTTAGTGGTGGGATTGGAATGTTGTTAGTGGTGGATTGGAATGAAGTTAGTGGTGGATTGGAATGTTGTTAGTGGTGGATTGGAATGAAGTTAGTGGTGGATTGGAATGTTGTTAGTGGTGGATTGGAATGTTGTTAGTGGTGGATTGGAATGTTGTTAGTGGTGGATTGGAATGATGTTAGTGGTGGATTGGAATGAAGTTAGTGGTGGATTGGAATGAAGTTAGTGGTGGATTGGAATGTTGTTAGTGGTGGATTGGAAATGAGTTAGTGGTGGGATTGAATGAAGTTAGTGGTGGAGTTGGAATGAAGTTAGTGTTGGATTTGAATGACTGTTAGTGTTGGATTGGAGAATGTTTTAGTGTGATTGGAATGATGTTAGTGGTGGATTGGAAGTTTTAGTGGTGATTGAATGTTGTTAGTTGTGGATTGGAATTGCTGTTAGGTGATGGATTGAATGAAGTTAGTGTGGATTGGAATGAAGTTTTAGTGTGGATTGGGAATGTTGTTAGTGGTGGATTGGAATGATGTTAGTGGTGGATTGGAATGTTGTTAGTGGTGGATTGGAATGTTGTTAGTGGTGGATTGGAATGATGTTAGTGGTGGATTGGAATGTTGTTAGTGGTGGATTGGAATGATATTAATGGTGGATTGGAGTGCAAGAAAAAAACTTCCGTATTCCATCATCCACTCTTTTTCTCCTCTTCACTCCATCTGTCCCCTCAACCTCACTATTTTTATCTTTTTTCTCTTCTTCCATAAACATGTTTTCTTCCCCCTCACCCTTTTCTCTCCCTTTATCTATTCTTCTCCCTCGCGACTGATCTTTTTTTAATCTTCAAGTTCTTTTTCTCTCACGTTTTCGTCTCGTCCGTACAAAAGTTTATTGATTAATTTTCCTTCGGTGGTTTATTGAGGTATAACTATATAGTGTATTATTATTATGGTTAGTCGTAGTAGTAGTAGTAGTAGTAGTAGTAGTAGTAGTAGTAGTAGTAGTGGTAGTAGTAGTAGTAGTGGTAGTAGTAGTAGTAGTAGTAGCAGTAAGCACCAGCCAAGGAGCTCCGTCGCCGCCTGGATGAGGTGTCGCCTCTCCTTCTCCCATGCTCCCTTCTGCCCTTCGACCTGTGTCTCATGGGTACGAGATATCCCACCTTCCCTCTAACACGGACATAGGTGACCTCGATTGGGGGGGGGGGGGCGAGCCCATTGGAGAGAGTGGATAAGGGTGGATAGGTTGAGATAGAGTAGGTTTGTAAATTTAGGGGTAGTTATTAGTAAATGTAATTTTTTTTAGGGTATTTGGAAGGTTGGATGCCACAGTCAATAGCGAGTGGGGCTATTGGCGTCCCGCTGCAATAAAGAGGCGGTGGAGTATATTGTAGTAGTATAATAGCAGTAGTAGTATACGTAGTAATGGTAGTAGTAGGTAGTGGTAGTAGTATTAGTCGATGTAGTAGTAGAGTATGGTAAGTAGTAAAGGAGGCTGTTTAGTAGATGGTAGTGATAGTGGGGAAAATAGGGTTGTAGTATAGTAACAGTAGTAGTAGTATAGTATAGTAGTAGTAGTAGTAGTAGTTGTCTTAGTAGTAGTTAGTCGTAGTATTCGTATAGTGGTCGTAGTAGGATAGGAATTTTGTAGTGTGGTCGTGATGTGATAGGAGTTGTAGTAGTAGTAGCAGTAGTAGTATAAGTAGTAATAGTAGTAGTAGTAATAGTAGTAGTAGTGGTAGTAGTAGTAGTAGTAGTAGTAGTGGTAGTAGTAGTATAGGAGCTGTAGTAGTGGTAGTGATAGTGATAGGAGCTGTAGTAGTAGTAGCAGTAGTAGTATAAGTAGTAGTAGTAGTAGTAGTGGTAGTAGGTAGTAGTAGTAGTAGTAGTAGTTGACCTTGGCCACCTATAACA
>JACEEZ010008138.1:185000-222500 GCA_016584305.1 Chionoecetes opilio
GGGATTTAGAGTTGTATTCCGAGTGGCTCAAATCAGGGGAAGGTCTTCGTGTGTGTGTGTGTGTTTGTGTGTGTGTGTGTGTGTGTGTGTGTGTGTTGTGTGTGTGTGTGTGTGTGTGTGTGTGTGTGTGTGTGTGTGTGTGTGTGTGTGTGTGTGTGTGTGTGTGTGTGTGTGTGTGTGTCGACAGTGTAAGTATAAGTGCGCGCAGTAGTAATCGTTTGCAACATGCTATACCCGAATAGTGAGCCCTGACAAGTGTATCGCAACATCATCACCCTAGCAAAGAAATAACCACAATAATGGCAAAGACTATTACAATAAAATATGTGTTTTGTTCCACCTCCATATGATTCCTTAACCTCTATTGAGATGTGTGAAGTTTTTTGAGAAAGTTTTTTTTTACCCTGTGCATCTACAAAAAGAAAAAAAGAAGAAGCTATACATAAAAACACATGCACATTAGAAAATAAAGAAGCTACAAGAGGCCGAGATATATAGATATACACGTGGTAGTTCCTGTTTACATAACTGAATAAGTACTACAAGGGGAATATAACTCTAATGACCTCTTATATAGTTACCTTGTGAGATTCCATGAGATACTCTACGCCACTTTTCCCTTTGTAAGTTCCTACTCTGGTATATCAGATGCATCATAACAGTCTATTTTTTTAACGAGGCAAAAATTCCATTCTATTTTAATGTCTCATGCTTAGAATTACGCCTATGTTTACCTGATAATATGGTTAACTATGATAAAATACAGCTGAAATTGAGAAGAACCGTAGTATTCCCTTCTCCTGGCATCAAATATCAGTTAGTAAGCAGCAAGGGGGCAGGAATTTTCACCTCGTAAAAGAACAGAGTATAGACCTAACGCAGCAGAAACCATGGGTGAGAAAGGCGCCTCAATATTGGCGACGAGAACAATAAGATAGTGTGTACCTGTGTGTGTCTGCGTACCTTTCCATTAGACACCGCTGTTACGAGAAAGGCAGCGTAAATTGAGCGGTGCGTCATTGCTCTGTTGTGTGCTTGAGAGAGAGAGAGAGAGAGAGAGAGAGATACTTGATAGTTTATTTGGCTTGGTGTAATACAATAGTGTTCATAATCAATCATACAGTCATACAAGTCACGGTCCATTAAGCCGAAGCTCTTTTATGGACCTCATGCTATGATAATTTCGTTGTCTCATGGAATAGAGAAAGAAGAGAGAGAGAGAGAGAGAGAGAGAGAGAGAGAGAGAGAGAGAGAGAGAGAGAGAGAGAGAGAGAAGGTAATGGTTAGGAGAAGTGATAGAAGGCCCTGCAGTGTTGAGTACAAAGGGAAGAGAGAGGGAAGGTGATGCAAATAGGAGAGGGTAAACCTGTGATAAAATAAACTGTGTATTATTGCTGTGACGTACGTGTGCTTGAGAGAGAGAGAGAGAGAGAGAGAGAGAGAGAGAGAGAGAGAGAGAGAGAGAGAGAGAGAGAGAGAGAGAGAGAGAGATATTAACGAAAGAGAGATACTATACTCTTTAACGAGGTGAAAAATCCTGACCCCTTGCTGTTTAGTGACTGATAGTTGATGCCAGGAGAAGGTAATACTACGGTACTTCTAAATTATAGTTGTATTTTATCATAGTTAACCATATTATCAGGTAAACATAGAAGGATAAGGGGTAGGAATAGTGATAGAACCCCTGCACTGTTTAGTACAAAGGGAGAAAGAGAGAGCAAGGGAATAAGGGGGAGAGGGATAAGATACTATGATCCTATCTAGACACTTTGCAAGTACCAACTACAAGGTTATTGACTATACAAAGCGCCGCCACGCCAGGACGAATTTGGTGGACTCGAACCGCTGACCGAATGCAGGGACTCTACACGCTAGCTCACGACTCTACCAACCGAGCCACCCTGACGGGTTAAGGGGGAGAGGGAGGGAAGGTCTTATTAATGTGATGTGTGCTTGAGAGAGAGAGAGAGAGGGAGAAAGATATTAACGAAAGAGGGAGAGAGATATTAACGAAAGAGGGAGAGAGAGAGAGAGAGAGAGAGAGAGATATTAACGAAAGAGAGAGAGGGAGAGATATTAACGAAAGAGAGAGAGAGAGAGAGATATTAACGAAAGAGGGAGAGAGAGAGATATTAACAAAAGAGGGAGAGAGAGATATATATTAACGAAAGAGGGAGAGAGAGAGAGAGAGAGAGAGAGAGAGAGAGAGGAGAGAGAGAGAGAGAGAGAGAGAGAGAGAGAGAGAGAGAGAGAGAGAGAGAGAGAGAGAGAGAGAGAGAGAGATTAACGAAAGAGGGAGAGAGAGGAGAGAGAGGAGAGAGATATTAACGAAAGAGGGAGAGAGAGAGAGAGAGATATTAACGAAAGAGGGAGAGAGAGAGATATTAACGAAAGAGGGAGAGAGAGATATTAACGAGAGAGAGAGAGAGAGAGAGAGAGAGAGAGAGAGAGAGAGAGAGAGAGAGAGAGAGAGAGAGAGAGAGAGAGAGAGAGAGAGAGAGAGAGAGAGATATTAACGAAAGAGGGAGAGAGAGAGAGAGATATTAACGAAAGAGAGATAGTAACTTTGTGTTGTTATCATAGTGGTACGTGGGCTGCTTCAAGGGAATCGACGCAATGCTTCGCTCATCAGTGACACCAGCGGAAGGAAGTATAGCCTATTTGATATACATGGTTGACTGTCACAGAACACATGTAGGTATGCATGTACCCTATAAGGAAACACATTGTTGTGATAATATACATGACATTACAATCTTCAATACAGTCTATGGCTGGTAAACAAGAATAGACGGCAATGCGCTCGCAGACTCTCTTGCCTTTACAAATTTCATATCTGAGCTCATTTTCACTTCCCTTGTGGATAGCAGGGGATTAGTTGGGCTTTATTTGTTTTTCTTCACCCAATGCATACTAATTAATGGTTAATAATTGGTTATAAAGGCAACATAAAGGGGGGGGGGGGGTGTTGGAGGAGGGGGAGGCCGTGTCAACAGCTGCAGGGCTACTAGAATACGTGGTCGCCATTATGTGTTACTGTTGACACTTGACAGCTTCCTCGCATGTAAGTAAACTCTGTGATGTGTCGCAGCCTTGAGTGATCTCCTGTGGACCTCTGAACCTGCTACAAGCCAAGGTAAGCACTGTAGTTAGCTATTAAGAGCTGCTTGTAGGGAGCCATGCGGCTGTTTAGTCTGAATGGGAAGTGGTTTGATGGGACGGGGTGAAGGGGAAGGAGGAAGGATGGGCTCACCAGGGTGGACAAGAGAGGTTATTGCTATCACTACAATGCCGGGAATAATACAGACCAGTAGACTGAGCCGTGTATAGGTATATACCAGCCTTTATACTGCACACACTGCTGCAAGAGGAGCAAGGGATACATCGGCAGGTTTGGTGTTCTCGTCGCCGTCGGCGAGTGTTCCAACTTTTCAAGTGTTCGAGTGTTCCTCTTTTCGGTAAAAAGGTAAATGTGCAGTTTCAGCCAATACTCCCTATTCACCAATACTCTCCTGACATAACGGGGGGTTGCGCCCCCCCCAGACCCCCTGGTAGTTTACTAACCTAACCTGGGCATTGATTACGTAACCTAACCTCGCTGGGGGGTTTCGCCCCCCCAAACCCCCATTGTCTTATTTTTAATTTCCGACGGCCGTTGTAGGGGTTAGAAATACTCCTTAGGATGACAAGGATACGTTCAGGATACCTGAATGATATAACTCGTTTTTTACAATTTATATATTAAATTTTGACTCATTATAATTATAATTATCTGTAGGAAAATATATTTTTATTCGCGTAACTCATTATTAATATATATAATATAATTAATATATATATATATATATATATATATATATATATATATATATATATATATATATATATATATATATATATATATATATATATATATATATATATATATAACTAATATATAACTTTTATAATTTATATATTAGATTTTGACTCATTATATGTAGGAAAATATAATTTTATCCTCATGTAACTCATTTTTTATAATTTATATATTAGATTTTGACTCATGATCTGTAGGAAAATATAATTTTTTTCTCATAACTCGTTTTTTAGAATTTTTATATAAGATTTTGACTCATTGTCTGTAGGAAAAACTAATTTTATTCTCATAACTTTTTATTTATTTATTTTTTAATAGATTTTGATTCATTATCTGTAGGAAAATATAATTTTATTCTCATATAACTCTTTTTTTCGAATTTATGTAATAGATTTTGACTCATTATTCTTAAGAAAAATATAATTTCATTCTCATATAACTCGTTTTTTAGAATTGTTATATTAGATTTTGACCCATTATCTGTAGGGAAATAAAATGCTATTCTCATATAACTCGTTTTTCAGAACTTTTGTATTAAATTTTTTGACTTACGGTATCTTTAGGGAAAAAAAAAAATCTCATAACTCGTTTTTTAGCATTTCTATATTAGATTTTGACTCATTATCTGTAGGAAAACATAATTTTATTCGCATATATATCGTTTTTTAGAATTTTTATATAGATTTTGACTCATTATCTGTAGAAAAATATTTGTATTCTCATATAACTCGTTTGTTCTCATATCGTTTTTTGGAATTCTTATCATTAGATTTCGACTCATTATCTTCAGGAATTTTTTTTGTTATTCTCATATAAGTTAAAACCACCGATTGTGTATTGGTTTAATCTGCACTTATACCGGTAAAAATCGCCCCCCCCCCCCAACCCTCCCAAACATTACATTACTAATCTAGCTTGGTAAATTTTTGTTTTGGGCAACCACCAATTTCGAGGCAGAAACTTAGTTTTCCTGAATAGTTTGATGTGTTTTGAATGAATCTGGCGCGTTTTTGTCTGAAATAAATTTAATCAAGTGGGATTTTTCTCCAAACCTTTACAAATCATTCAAAAAAATCCATTCTATCTTAATGTCTCAAGCTTAAAGTTATGCCTATGTTTACCTGATAATATGGTTAACTATGATAAAATATAGCTGAAATTTAGAAGAGCCGTAGTATTGCCTTCTCCTGGCATCAAATATCAGTCACTAAACACTAAACAGCAACGGGTCAGGATTTTTCACCTTGATATAAAAACCAGTATAGTAAGCTTCCGGTCAATTTATAGTTTCACCCAACCAACGATTTTCTGATGCGCCTTATGTTTTTCTGGTGTGTTTTTATGTGTTTTGAATGAATCTGCTAACCGTTTTTGTCGCAATTTTTTTTTTTCCCTTCAAAAATGACAAAAAAAAAAAAAATTGCGACAGAAACGGTTAGCAGATTCATTCAAAACACATAAAAACACACCAGAAAAACATAAGGCGCATCAGAAAATCGTTGGTTGGGTGAAACTATAAATTATCCAAGCTTCCTTCCAGATGATAGGTATTTTGTGTGAGTAGCTTTGGTTTTTATTACATGGAAGTGTTTTATTATGTTTTTATTTTAAAAGTTTAAAAAATTTAATTGTAGTACTTTTAAAGTGTTTTTATTATTAACCCCTTCACGCCCAGATCTTTCCTTGGCTATAAGAAAATCGTCTGTTGTTAGCCATAAAATTACGAAAGGTAACTACTGTAAATATGTATACCAAATTAGTTAGTCGACAAGGATACTCAACAGGTCATATCTGTACAATATTGCTTATATTCACAAAAAATCATCTAATGGTACCCAAATTACAATGGGAATTACTCTCTGGGCCTCAAGGGGTTAAGTGAATGATATGAAGTTTATTATATGCTTGGATATCATTAGGTCCTAATTTTGTCTCCTTACCCCAGGTTGTGAGGCATCTTTTGCCAGTTGATGGAACTGACGCCGATGGGAATTCTCGCCAAAACACCAACCGAGAACTCGCTGACGTGGAAATTTTAACCTAACCTGGACATTGGCACCTAACTTAACCTAACCGATCAAGCTACTGGTGTTATTTCATCCCTGAATGCAGAAACAAGGGTAAAACCTGATTAAATGTGTATATCGAGTCCCGTAATATCAAGAATTGGAACAATCGACGACGGCGGCGACAGTTCCGATCGGCGACAGTTCCAGGTACCCTTTTGGCGTGCTCCCTCCCATGGCATTACTGAAGGACACAAGCGACGGGGACACTTCAAAACGGGGACCATGGAGGAACATCAGACTCACCGAGGAGACGGTTGAGCAATGGAGGCAAGTGGAAATATTTGTTACTTATGAATATTTATTGTCTATTTGTTTTAACCAGGCAAAAAATCCTGACCCCTTGCTGCTTACTGACTGATATTTGATGCCAGGAGAAGGGAATAGTACGGTTCTTCTTAATTTCAGTTGTATTTTATCATAGTTAACCATATTATCAGGTAACATAGGCATACTTTTAAGCAGAAGACCTTAAGATAGAATATATTTTTTGCCTTGTTAAAAAAAATAGACTAGTGATCCATTATGTAATTAGATGTACTATGTGATTGCTTTGATTATTGGGTGTAGGTAATTCTGGTGTATAATTTTTTTGTACCATCTGTCTGCAAGTAAGCTGGATTTTATGTTATTGTGATGTGTTTTGTGAGTAAGGTAAAATTGCTAATGTGTTTATAAAATGTAGTTTACTCTGATATACAGGACACACACACAATACAACTAGGTAAATACAACTAGGTAAATACACACACACACACACACAAGGGAAGCTGCTTGCCTCTTTTCTTACAAAAATTTTACCCCTTCACGCCCAGATCTTTCCTTTGCTATAAAAAATTGTATGATGTCGAGCCATTAATTTACGATATACCACATTAGCTAGTGGACAAGGATACTAAACAGGTCATATCTATAAATCATTGCTTACATGAATTAAAATAATCTTATGGTACCCCTTTTTTATTTATTTTTTTTTTATTATTTTTTTTATTTTTTTTTATTTTTTTTTTATTTTTTTATAAAGGACAAAGCACAAAATTACAATGGAAATTTCGTTCTGGGCCTCAAGGTGTTAATGTTGATAGGATTATAACAGGATAACAATTAATGTATAGACTTGACTGCACAGTTCGTGACTACTGAAAAACAAAACTACTTAATATGCAAACTAACTTGAGAGTATAGTTATGAGTTTTATAATAGCTTAACTAAAACCCAGAAACTTAGCATGCAAACCATTTTGATAAGACTTATTAGAATTTTTTTCTATTTCAGAAGTGGCGGTGGCGTGAGAAGAATGGATGATAACAGTAATTATTTAAGGATTTAGTATAGTACATTTAGTCAATCAATTTAATCTAGTACATTTAGAACAGGTTTAGAATGTCAAGTAAGAGTAAGGGGATGAACATTATTTTCTTGAGTGGTACGTATAAATGAAATTCAGCACCGAGGCGGTTTGGTCCTATAGAAAGAATGGTAGAAAGTGAGATGATTAAGAGTGTGTGCATGAGTGTAGTGGATGCGGCGGCTACTAGAGGAGGAACCCCGGTGAAGGGAGGACAGCGTCAAAGTATGTAAGAGAAAGGGGCGAGAGAGAACATAAGGAAGCTACAACAGGCCGTGAGACCTACACGAGGTAGTTCCTGTTACTTAACACTACCTACATCCACCTTTCATCCCCATCCATGAATTTATCTAGCCTCCCTTTTAAGCTCCCTAATGACTTCGCACTAACTACCTGTCTACTGAGTCCATTCCAATTATTTACCACCCTATTTGTGAACCAGTTTTTCCCTATTTCTTTTTTAAATCTACGCTTTTCCAGCTTGAATCCGTTACTTCTTGTTCTACCCTGGTTAATAGCCGTAAGAACTTTTCCTACCTCTCCTTTATTAAATCCCTTTATCCACTTAAAAACTTCTGCCAGGTCTCTCGAGTGTGTAAATTTAATAGCTTCAATCTCTTCTCATAACTAAAGTTACGCATCCCTTGAATAATTTGCCTTGAATCAGAGGTGGTCAGTGCGGAGTCATTAGGGAGCTTTAAAAGGAGGCTGGATAAATTCATGGATGGGGATGAAAGGTGGATGTAGGTAGTGTTAAGTAACAGGAACTACCTCGTGTAGGTCTCGCGGCCTCTTGTAGCTTCCTTATTTTCTTATGTAAAGGAGTGAGAGGGTTAGAGGATGCAGGGATAGGAAGGAAGAAGACATGTTATGGCTATCCTCTTGGGGAGTTTTCTTAGGAACGAGCATTTGTGATAGATAGTTTTCTAGTCTTTGCTGTCCACATCTACCCATTAATTGCTATGATATAATACTTACATTGTTTAATTTGTATTGGATAAGAGGCAAGCAACTATACTTTTGTTCCCTCTGACCAATTGCTCGAAGGCTAAACTCTTAACCGTTTGAGACCCAGAACGTAATTTCCATTGTGATTTGGCCAACATTAGACAATTTTTAGCGAATATAGGCAATATTTTTTAGATATGACCTGTTTAGTATCTTTGTCGACTAACTTATTTGGTATATTGAGTTACTTTTCGTAATTTTATGGCTAACATCATAATTTTTTTATAGCAAAGGAAGAATCTGGGCATGAAGGGGTTAAGGGAACGGGCATTTGTGATAGTTTTCTAGTCTTTGCCGTCCATATACATCCATTAATTGCTATGATATAATACTTACAACTATACTTTTGTTCCCTCTGCTCATAAGTGCGTGATTCTTATGTTACGGCACTAGATTTTGTACTTCCTGGATCCTAAGAGGTAGTAATAGTACAGTAATATCAGTGCTAGGTATTGTAAGGAAGAAATAGAGAAGTTATTGAATGCATTGCCCGTGTTGTAAAGTATGCGAGGCAATGTCGAAGATCCAGGAAATAATAGCAAGGGTAATGTTCCCGTCAGAGTTTAAAAGGACTAACAAAATGTTCACTCTATGGGGAACTTTAGACTGTATTTTTCCCTGAACTCTAACCGATGTTGCCTCACAGACTTAACAACATGGGCAACATTCATTAACTTTATATTTTTTGATTTCTTCCTTACAGTAACTAGCGCTGATATTACTGTATTATTACCACCTCTTAAGATTGAGAAAGTACAAAATCTAGTGCTGTAACACATAAGGATCACGCACTTAATGATCACGCACTTACGAGTTTATACAGTGGCACTTATGTATTACTGCTTTTCAGATTTGAGTCCCGGGGAACAAAACATAAGAATCACGCACTTTTACTCTAAGCCTTCTTTCCATACAGAGTGGCAGTAATATATTGTACCTTTCAGATTGAGCCAGAATCTCAGAGAACAGACGCTACACCCACAGCATTATTAGGTCAAGAGAAATGGTGTACAGATTGAGCCAGAATCTCAGAGAACAGACGCTACACCCACAGCATTATTAGGTCAAGAGAAATGGTGTACAGATTGAGCCAGAATCTCAGAGAACAGACGCTACACCCACAGCATTATTAGGTCAAGAGAAATGGTATATCATAATTAAATATTTATTAGTACTATACCAGTGATGAACAAACAAATACTGTTCGAGGAATCAAAAGTGTACATAGATATTTTTCTTCCTTTCCACTGTACATCATATTAGAAAAATCTTTTATCAGAATTCTATAGACCTGATTCAGCTATCAAAATGAAATGCAAAAAAAAAAAAATCAAAACTCAATAAAATATTCAATGTGGAGAGTCTCTCGAACTCTTAAATCTTCAGTTGCTTAACAATCAGCAAAAAACAGCCGATACATAAACTGAAGGGTGAAGGTGGCCCCTCCACGCCAGGGAATGGAGGGAGCACCGTGGCCAGGACAATGAAGGGTGGTGGTGGTGTCCAATGGTGCTCCTCTCTCCACAAGTCAGGAACTACCTCACTGCCTCTTGTAGCTTTCTTATGCTCGCCATCCAACACTGGTCTGGTCACCCGAAAAAAAAATTATGGAGTAAAGTTCCTGCCAAGATCACGCATATAGTCGTCTTTTTTTAACGAGGCAAAAATCCCATTCTATCTTAAAGTCTCTTGCTTATAATTATGCGGTTTACCTGTGGTTAACTATTGCTGAAATGGCTCTCCACAAATGCTGCCGCCGCGCCGTCAAGCCACACTGGTCTGGTCACCTGAAATAACAAGAAGAATGAAGTCAAATTCCTGCCAAGATCATGCATAATCACATGTTCATACAGTGTGTTATACTGCACACTCACAATTCCATATCCTAAATAACTCTTGCCATTTTTGTAAATTCCCGTACTTTCAATTAAATTTATACCACGTAATTTGCCAGGTATGCTGTTTAACCAATTTCCCTTAACTACTGTATTCAGTTTGACAAGGACATTCACGATGGCTTAGTCCCAGTGACTCCAATTTCCCCGGCGGGCTGGGTAGCTCTTCGTGTGATGATAAAAAGTCAACAAAATGCTCGCCGATATCAAGTATCTCAGCTACCCAGCCCACCGGGGGAATTAGTCGCCAGGAATTCTGTAGTTTGTCAGGAATAAGCTATTGTGAGTGTCCTTGCCAAACTGAATACAGTATAGTGTGGTTCAGGGAAATTGGTTGCCTTAATCATACCTGGCAGGAATTAATAGAAAGAGTAGGAGAATTTGCAAATGGCAAGGGTAAGTTAGGATCTTGAATTGGGAGTGTAGATCTATCAATTATATAAGATCTGGAGGGAATGATAATCGAAAATGTGTACAAATATTCAGAATAAAAGATATACAGTTTGCTAAGTTTGTTTGCTTTTGTTAGTTATTTACAGTAGTTTGCTTCTGAGTTTAAATGGCTTTTGTTTTTACATTATCATTTCATCTGCAAACTCCATGGCTTCACTTATTTTTTCTACCTGCCTCACACCAAAAACCTGATTATCCCACTTTGCCTCTTGTCATATGTCTTCCCCTCGCCTCTTGTCATATGTCTTCCCCTTGCCTCTTGTCATATGTCTTCCCCTTGCCTCTTGTCATATGTCTTTCCCTTGTCTCTTGTCATGTCTTCCCTTGCCTCTTGTCATATGTCTTCCCCTGCCTCTTGTCATATGTCTTCCCTCGCTCTTGTCATATGTCTTCCCTTGCTCTTGTATATGTCTTCCCTGATTGTCATGTCTTCCCCGCCTCTTGTCATAGTCTTCCCTTGCCTCTTGTATATGTCTTCCCCTGCTCATGTCATATGTCTTCCCTGCATCTTGTCATAATGTCTTCCCTGTCTTGTCATATGTCTTCCCTCGCTCTTGCATATCTTCCCTTGCTCTTGTCATGTCTTCCCCTTGCTCTTGTCAATGTCTTCCCTGCCTCTTGTCATAGTCTTACCCTTGCTCTTGTCATGCTGTTTAACTTTCCCTTGCTCTTGTCATTGCCTTCCCTTGGCTCTTGTCATATGTCTTTCCCCTGCTCTTGTATTCTTCCCTGCTCTTGTCATAGTCTTCCTTGCCTCTGTCATATGTCTTCACCCTGCTCTTGTCATATTTTCCTGTCTCTTGTCATGTCTTCCCATGCCTCTTGTGCAATATGTCCCCCTGCTCTGTCATATGTCTTCCCATTGCCTTTGTCATATGTCTTGCCACTGATCTTGTCATAGTCTCCCTTGCCTCTTGTCATATGGTTCCCTTGCCTCTGTCATGTTTACCCTGCTCTTGTCATAGTCTTCCTTGCCTCTTGTCATATGTTCCCTTGCATCTTGTCAATGTCTTACTTGCTCTTGTCAATGTTATCCCTAGCCTCTTGTCATGGTCATTCCTGCCTCTTGTCATATGTCTTTCCACTTGCCATTTGTCAAAGTCTTCCCTTGCCTCTTGCTAGTCTTTCCCTTGCCTTTGTCATGTCTTCCCCTCGCCTTGTCATATGTCTTTCCCTGCCTCTTGTCATATGTCTTCCCCTTGCTCTTGTCATATCTTTCCCTGCCTCTTCATGTCTTCCCCTCTGCCTCTTGTCATATGTCTTCCACTCTTGTTTTGTCTATGTCTTCCCCTCCTACTTGTCATATGTCCCCTTGCCTCTTGTCATATGTCTTCTCCCTTGCCTCTTGTCATATGTCTTCCCCTTGCCTCTTGTCATATGTCTTCCCCTTGCCTCTTGTCATATGTCTTTCCCTTGCTCTTGTCAATGTCTTCCCTTGCCTCTTGTCATATGTCTTTCCCTTGCCTCTTGTCATATTCCCCTTGCCTCTTGTCATGTCTTCCCTGCTCTTGTCATGTCTTCCCCTCGCCTCTTGTCATATGTCTTCCCCTTGCCTCTTGTCATGTCTTCCCCTCGCCTCTTGTCATATGTCTTCCCCTTGCCTCTTGTCATATGTCTTCCCCTTGCCTCTTGTCATATGTCTTTCCCTTGCCTCTTGTCATGTCTTCCCCTCGCCTCTTGTCATATGTCTTTCCCTTGCCTCTTGTCATATGTCTTCCCCTTGCCTCTTGTCATATGTCTTTCCCTTGTCTCTTGTCATATGTCTTTCCCTTGCCTCTTGTCATATGTCTTTCCCTTGTCTCTTGTCATATGTCTTCCCCTTGCCTCTTGTCATATGTCTTCCCTTGCCTCTTGTCATGTCTTCCCCTTGCCTCTTGTCATATGTCTTCCCCTTGCTTCTTGTCATATGTCTTTCCCTTGTCTCTTGTCATATGTCTTCCCTAAGTAGAGAAGACATAATTTATGACTAGAGGCAATGTGGGGTTATCAAGAGGTTTTTGAAGTGAGTGAAAGGTTGTTGGATGGAAGTAAACAGCAGAGATACCTGTACTGATGTAAAAGCTTCGGCAGAGATTAATCAATGCTTCAAAATAGATGGTGTGGTGTGAGGCGGGCGGAAAAAATAAACTTCAAAATAATGGTGTGAGGCAGGCAGAAAAAATAAGTGAAACAATTGAATTCACAGATCAAATGATAATGTAAAAACAAAAGTAATTTAAAATGATAATGGATAGGCAGATAATGAAGGAGGTGAACGAATTTAAATATCTTTGCTCTATCCCAAACCCTTCTATCTACCTTCATGTGATTGGTAAGCTACATCATTTGCATGGTTATGATACTGATTCCTCGAGATAAATTGAAGGATAAAGTTACTCCAAGTATAGGGACATAGAATAAAGATACAGGAGAGAGGGCATTCCAAGGAAGGAAAGAAGTGGGATCCTTGGGAATACGAAGACAAGTAAAGGGTATATAGGGAGGTATCATAGATAGCCTGATACTGTACCTCCAATAGTAACATGTAAGACCTGAATGGATTAACCCCTTCACGCCCAGATCTTTCCTTGGCTATAAAAAATTGTATGTTGTCGAGCCATAAAAATACAAAAAGTAACTGAAGAGACCAAATCAGTTAGTCGGCAAGGATACTAAACAGGTCATAGCTATACACTATTGCTTATATTCACTTCAAATTGTCTAATGGTTGCCAAATTACAAAGGAAATGACTTTCTAGGCCTCAAAGGGTTAATGGAATAAGTACTATAGGTCTTAATAATAGTACTATAAATTCAAGCAGTGGAAATTATAGACTTGAACAGAGTGGACAGTGATGGATGAAAATGTATAAGGAAGATTGGTAGGACTAGGAAGGAAGAAGACAATTCAATAAAGTGTGGACATGGTTGAAGTCAGAAGCACAGCACACAGATAGATGGTTTGGACACTGAAAGCATAGGTGAGTTGACATGAAGGATATGCAAGAGAAAAGAGTGAAGAGGTGGCAAGAAAATGTGGATTGAAGGAGCCGAGTACAGTGCTGAGAGGAGCGATTGAGATGGTTTGGGCACGTGAAGATGAGAGAAGGTAGTGAGGCATTGGGGAGAGCTGTTGGAGTGGAAGTGCCAGGTGAGAGTAAGGCGATTGAGGTGGTTTGGGCACGTGAAGAGAGAAGGTGGTGAGGCATTGGGGAGAGCTGTTAAGAGTGGAAGTGCCAGGTGAGAGTAAGGCGATTGAGGTGGTTTGAGCACGTGAAGATGAGAGAAGGTGGTGAGGCATTGGGGAGAGCTGTTGGAGTGGAAGTGCCCGGTGAGAGTAAGGCGATTGAGGTGGTTTTGGGCACGTGAAGATGAGAGAAGGTAGTGAGGCATTGGGGAGAGCTGTTGGAGTGGAAGTGCAAGGTGAGAGTAAGGCGATTGAGGTGGTTTGGGCACGTGAAGATGAGAGAAGGTAGTGAGGCATTGGGGAGAGTTGTTGGAGTGGAAGTGCCAGGTGAGAGTAAGGCGATTGAGGTGGTTTGGGCACGTGAAGAGAGAAGGTAGTGAGGCATTGGGGAGAGCTGTTGGAGTGGAAGTGCCCGGTGAGAGTAAGGCGATTGAGGTGGTTTTGGGCACGTGAAGATGAGAGAAGGTAGTGAGGCATTGGGGAGAGCTGTTGGAGTGGAAGTGCCAGGTGAGAGTAAGGCAATTGAGGTGGTTTGGGAACATGAAGAGGAGAGAAGGTAGTGAGGCATTGGGGAGAGCTGTTGGAGTGGAAGTGCCAGGTGAGAGTAAGGCGATTGAGGTGGTTTTGGGCACGTGAAGATGAGAGAAGGTAGTGAGGCATTGGGGAGAGCTGTTGGAGTGGAAGTGCCCGGTGAGAGTAAGGCGATTGAGGTGGTTTTGGGCACGTGAAGAGGAGAGAAGGTAGTGAGGCATTGGGGAGAGCTGTTAAGAGTGGAAGTGCCAGGTGAGAGTAAGGCGATTGAGGTGGTTTGAGCACGTGAAGAGGAGAGGTGATGAGGCATTGAGTAGAGCTGTTGGAGTGAAAGTGCCAGGTCGCCGTCCACCGGGCAGGCCAAGGAATACATGGAGGCAGTGTGTTGAAGAGGATCTGGCAGCATTGGCCATTGAAGAAGTTGAGGCAACGGATAGAGATAGTTGGAACCGTATCATCGGCCGTCTAACCTCAATGGGAAAAGCTGACATTATACAGAAAGAAGGTATGCAAGAGAAGAATGAATGCGTGGAGTGTGCGAGGACAATACCCCAGAGCATTGATATTAATTGTTTTGAGAGAGAGTTTCACCATTTCAGAACAACATGTCCCCGCCACATATTCCCGTTCTCTATGCGAGTATGTGGTTTCCGAGTGAAGACGCTTGGCTGTAGCTCCAAAACTAACCATAGGATTTTCTCGAAAAGACCCTCATTGTGATTCCCTCATTGTGATTCCCACGCAGTTACCATGTAATGACCAGGAAAAACTAACCTGCCCTATCCGTAACCTAACGTAACTTAACCCGACGTGTTAAGAGTAAACGCCACATACTCTTCCACACAACGGGAATATGCGTCCCTGCCACAAGATAGCATCAAAGAATACTGGGCCGCTGGTGCAATAAATTGATTGATTGTTATGTCAAAGAGGGGAAATGTGCCGTACATCAGAGGTCATATGGCACTATAGCAAAGCATAAAAAAGGGGAGGGGTTAGAGATCATGAGTGAAGGGGAGAGGAACAGGTGCAATAAAGGAATGGATAAAAGTAGACATGATATTAATTCATAATAATAATCGCTTGAACTTGTACATCATAAGAACATCAGAAAATAAGGAAGCTACAAGAGGCCGTGAGACCTACACGAGGTAGTTCCTGTTACTAAATTAACACTACCTACATCCACCTTTCATCCCCATCCATGAATTTATCCAGACTCCCTTTAAAGCTCCCTATTGACTCTGCACTAACTACCTGCCTACTGAGTCCATTCCAATTATTTACCACCCTATTTGTGAACCAGTTTTTCCCTATTTCTCTTTTAAATTAACGCTTTTCCAGCTTGAATCCGTTACTTCTTGTTCTACCCTGGTTAATGGCCGTAAGAACTTTTCCTACCTCTCCTTTATTAAATCCCTTTAGCCACTTAAAAACTTCTATCAGATCGCCCCTTAGTCTGCCTTGTCTCACCTACTATGCCTATGTCTCTGCCTACTGACTCACCCATTTCTTCCAGCTGTCCAAACCACCTCACAGGGTTCATCTCGGGTTCATCTGTTCATCATCATCATCATTCAAGACTCCACCACATCATTGGCATCCATGTTGGGGTGAACCTGCAAGTATCATCATCTTCAGAATGCATAAAGAGTTCTCAGTTTCAAACAATTACATAAAGGCACTAATCAATTACTGCTCTTATATTGTACCATTTCAGAACAACATGTCCCCGCCACATATTCCCGTTCTCTATGCGAGTATGTGATTTCTGAGTGAAGACGCTTGGCTGTAGCTCCAAAACTAACCATAGGATTTTCTCGAAAACACCCTCATTATGATTCCCACGCAGTTACCATGTAATGACCAGGAAAAACTAACCTAACTAAAAGTGATCCTGTGTTTGGTGGGCCTTCGGTCCACCAAACACAGGATCACTTTTTTCATACAGATGTAGGTGTTGGTGAGAAAGTTCTGAGTTGAAGTTGAGAAAGTTGGAGTTCTTAGGTGTTGTGAGAAAGGATATATAATTTTAGAAAATATTTATGAATTAAAGGTAACAATGGGATTCTGATGGTACTGTATGTGACTTTTTTTCAAGAATTTTGCTCTTCTTTCTATTTCGGTTCCAATTTTGATACAGTGAGGAATTAACTTTTTTTCCTGATATTCTTTTTTTCCTTCATATTTTTATTTTTTGTTTTTATACACGTCAGATTCTGATGGTATGTGACTTTTTTTTCAACAATTTTGCTCTTTCTATTTTCGGTTCCAATTTTGAATCAAAATTGGAACCGAAAATAGAGAGAAGAGCAAAATTGTTGAAAAAAAAGTCACATACCATCAGAATCTGACGTGTATAAAAACAAAAAATAAAAATATGAAGGAAAAAAAGGAATATCAAGAAAAAAGTTAATTACTCACTGTATCAAAATGGTAGTGGTCGCCCCTACAGCAGATGCTTTGCAGGACCTGATCAATGTGTGTCAGGTGTGTGGCTTATCTATAGCACCACTAAGACAGAGTGCATGGTAGCAGTGCCGTTTCTAGCCTTTTGGGGGCCCTATGCGAAATGCTGTTTGGACGCCCTATTATATAAAACTATGGTGGGGGATTCCAAGCCTTCTAAGGTGCTCCTGGAACACTCCTTTCATATTTAAATGCATCATTCTGGTGCACTTTGATAAGAGACTAGTTTCTTAAAAAAGCAAATAATGGCAGCTTGGGGGCCCCTTGGTGGCTTGGGGGCCCCTTGCTGACTTAGGGGCCCTGTGTAACCGCGTAGTTCGCCTATAGTAAAAAACGGCCCTGCATGGTAGTACAGCTCTAAGGTGAATTACCTCAAGTCAACATGGCTCAGTGGGTCTGCCCTCACACTTGTGGATACATTCACATACTTGGGCCATGTTATGTCCCACCAAATGACTGATGATGATGATCAAAATTATATGATACAAATAACGATGATGATGTGATGATGAACAAATAATGATGATGATACAAATAACTTACTTGTCACGACATGTTGACAGGACTGTGCGACTGCCTGTCTGTCTGTCCCATTCCAGCTGTCCCGCGCTGATCCACTTGTCTTGTAATGGCAGGCATGTCCTAATACCCAGGCAGTGTCCCATTTCCTCCCTGGACATCTGAAATAAAAGGAAAATATGAGAAATCACTTAGAAATGAAATAAAAGGGAAATATGAGAAATCACTTAGAAATGAAATAAAAGGGAAATATGAGAAATCACTTAGAAATTAAAATACCACTTTGTTTACATTTAATAATTTGATCCATTGAGCGAGGAGTCACAGTGAGTTATAACATATGTGAGGCACTGAAGGGTAAGTATGCAAAAATACTAATAAATTAATAAATCTACGTGAGTGATTAACTAAAATATAAAATTAATCTACGTACTACATTAGTGTTTTGTCTAAACTTTTTCACTTTTTGCAGTAATAATATCAAGTCAATGGTTTGCGGTTACAGAAAGTGAGGGTCAGGGTATGTGGAGGTGCGTTTGCGGTGCCCACTGCTGACAAAAAAAAAATTCACACAATCTAGGAAAAAACGATACTACTGCAGTTTGATGCAATACAAGGCAGGTAGTTATAACCGTCCTCAACTTGTAGATCTGACTATCTGCAGTATTTCTTACCCATAAAACAGCCGTCTGAAGCGAATAATAACACACGGGGAGGTCTGTGCCCTCACTTGGGTCAGGAAAGTATTGTATTAAACTGAAGTTTTACACCAAAAAAAAAGCGAGAAAGATCAAATTTGAGATAGCTAGTGAATTATAACAAGCTTAACCAGAGAGAGAAAAAAAATTAGTTCGTAGTTAGTTTAAAAAATAGCTTATCAACCACACACACACACATGTACACACACACATGTACACACACACACACACACACATGTACACACATACTTCGTCTTATCAGTTAAGTAAAAAAACACGTTAAAACTTTTGTTTAAAAAAACAAAAATTATCATAGAAAATTTATATTTCTTGACTTTCTTAACCCTCCATCTTAACTATGCAACAAGCCGCGGTAACACTTAAGAGCAAGGGCTCCACCCCCTATCTTCTTCTTATAGCCAACAAGCTTGGGGACATGGTGGGAAACCGGGGTTTTTGGGTGGGGGAGCACACATATCCCTTGTCCATCTTCCAAATGTAAGAGTTAATCAGTATCTTTACTCTTTCATCCCTTTCACTGGTAAACTCTGGAACTCTCTTCCTGTTTCTATTTTTCCACTTTCCTATGACTTAAATCTTTTCAAAAGAAGAGTAACAAGACACCTCCCGAACTAAATTGGCCTACCCCTCTGTTTTTATTTTATTCTCTTACTGTCTTCTTTATAGGGACTGGCAACTAAGCGTGCTTTGTGTTACCCATTTTTGTTGTGCCCTTGGCCAGTTCCTTGTGATGTATAATAATATATATAAAAAAAAAAAAAAAAAAAAAAAAAAAAAAAAAAAAAAAAAAAAACATGGGAAATATGGCCCCCACAAAAAATCCCTAAACTAGGGAAATTTCCCTAGCTCAGACTGTATCGGGGCCATATTTCCCTTATATGTGTGCTCCCCCACCCAAAAACCCCGGTTTCCCACCATGTCCCCAAGCTTGTTGGCTATAAGAAGAAGAAGATAGGAGGTTGAGCCTTTATTCTAAAGATGACAAAACTCTACAGACCTAACCTAGCACCCCTCATCGAGCCCCTCGTGCTGTGCACTAACCTAACCTAACCTGCCCTAAGCTAACGGGGGGGGGGTGCTCCGACCCCCTCGACCCCCCCACGTGCTGTGCATTAACCTAACCTGACCTAACCTAACCTAACCTACTTCAAGATATCTACTTAGATACGCACTACTTTCTCAAACTCGTCGTCCATTGCGCATCTCACTGGACTTAGTTTTTCTCAAGAACCTGAAATTTAATATCGGCCATGTAGGCATAGTAAGGATCGGCACTCATTAAAATATAAACAGATGTGTTAAGGACAGTAAGTATAATACGTAGAGCCAACATTTGAGTCAGCTTAGCGTGGAGCCCTTGTTCTGAAGATGTTCCCAAGCCGCGAACTACCCTTAACTATCTGGAATAAAGTACCTAAAACCCCCAACACTCAACCATCGCCTGACAACCATCAAAGAAAATAGTCACCCCCCCTTCCTTCCCTCCACCCCCCTCCCCTCCCACCACCACTAATCAAAGACGGCATAGCAACTATCTGTAAACATGCATAAATCAAGCCTATGTGAAGAACCTTTGAAAAATACGAATACGCGGCAAACTGAGGACAAAATCATGATTATTATGGTGATACAACTATCAAACTACCACCTTTAACGGTTACAGGGAGTTTCGTACCCAGGTTTTGTTAGTTGTTTCGTACACTGATTTTGAGTTTTTTCGTACATACCTGGTGTCATTTCGTAACTCTAGTAATCAAGTTCAACTCTGAGCTGAGTGTACGAAACAACTATAGTTTCATATAGACTACGAAACAACTTTTTGGTGGACGTATCTACTGGTGTACGAAACAACTTGTGTACGAACTGACTGCACCCCGTCATAAACTGCCTCCACCACCACCACAATATCTTCCTCCTCGTACACCTGAGAAGTACTCCTCTTCTACCTGCTATTTCTCCTCCTCCACCACTACCGTACAATCACTACTTCCTTCAATACAACAACCACTACTTATCAGGCTATGGAATAAGAGAATAAACTCAAAATAATAGAATTGATTAGTGACGAGGGCTGGCAATAACATCCCCCACCGCTTCACTCCCACCCTGCCACACAAGCCACATATTTCACGCTAAAATACCACATTCTGCCTCAAATATCACCCCTCCAAGGGTCAGTGCAGGTGAATGCATACCTTATCTTCCTTTCAGCTAGCGACAGATCCTCGGAATGGGACACACACTCCAGAAAGGACAAAATGCTGCCGCCGGTTCGTTGTGTCTGTCCTGGTACGCCATCTTGCCTGAGTGCTGAGTGGCGAGTGCCAGGGAGGAGGTGGGCGTGGCCGTGACGTGCCTGCCGCGGCGCGCTGTGGCTCACATCCAGTGGCGTACAGTGGCGTCACCGTGGGGGGGCTAAGGGGGACTGAGCCCCCCCAAGTCAAGGACTGAGCCCCCCCAAAATTGCTGCTAGTAGCCTGCTACCCAAAAACAATAAAAAGGAATATTTATCCAATTTTCCATGCCAGAGCAAAACCTTATTTTTCACACTTTTATAGAAAAATTGGTTTGATGTTTCATTTAAATGTTGAAATATGTTTGCTAACAAACCTTGAAATTACTAAGTATATTCTATTACAGAGATATTCTATAGAAGTATATTCTATTACAGAGATATTCTATAGAACCTCCGTTACCTCTTCCAAACCAAGCTGATCCCTGCATTGGGTTATTAAATTGACAAAATAGTTACCGTTCACTTCGTGACTTCTCAGTCAGATTCGTTTTCTTTCATGACTTCAATCATGCTACGCAGCTTCGCTTGAATCGCTTCAGTGTGTACATGTTATGCAAAGGAAGAGGACTGTTGAATTTTAAGGTAAAGGAAGTATTTTTTTCTTGAGCAAATATCATTGCATGTGAATTTTGCAGATCACGAATATCTATTGCCTAGTTCAAAGATATTGTCAGTGTGTATGAAAGCTAATACAAGACAGTGACTGTCGCTGTCTGTAATATGACATAAAAACAGGCAGTATAGCAATGGCATTGTAGCCTTGTAGGCCTCGAGTCCTCGACCCAAGGTTATTGTTCTCAATATTCTGTGGGAACACTTAAGTCCACAAACATCTAGAATGTATATTATATTCGTACATATTCTTATTTTCAGTTATCCAACAATATATTAAAATCAACCTAAAGTATATGCCTGTAGTGAACAGCCCCTAACCAAATTCATCATCAACAACAACCTTTCTTTTTCGCCCCGACTTTGATGGTGAGAATGTGTTTGTTATTATCTCGTTCACAAACTGACATCACGACTAATTTGACATGTGAGTGGTATTTATGTGTCATGTAATTAAAGCTTAATTCCACTTTCTTCTCTTTTTTGGTCCTCAAAATTACCCTGGAACAGATTAATTTTCAAAATTACCCCCCGACCCCCCAGCTGGATAGCCCATCACCACCCCGGGGCTGAAGCCCCCCCAAATTTTTTTTCCTGGTGACGCCACTGGTGGCGTACCCAGAAAATTTAAAAGGGGGGAGCCAAAATATGTATATATATATATATATATATATATTATACATAACAGACCACATATATTTTATATATTATATATATATATATATATATATATATATATATATATATAGTTGATTTTCTTGTAGATTCATCATGAAGTTTCAGGGTGACAGAGACACTCGGTATACTTGGGGTTGTTTATGCAAAGTTTCGCCAAGGCACTTGGCATCATCAGGCTAAAAATAGTTAAAATTTAATATATTGTAATGCTAAAAGCGAACATCTAAAAAATTAATTCTAAGAGACAATAAAATATTCCTATATTTCTAAAATTACTAACTAAAAAATAAAATATAATTTTTTACTTAACGGACCTTGGTGTGTATGCTGTCTGAGTTGGTAGAGGACTGAATGAACACTGGTTTTGTGGGTGACATTTCAGCTTGTGGGGGGCGATCGAACCGAGAGTCGGGCAATCGAAACAGTGGTAATCATTTGAGTATATGTGTTGTTGTGAAATGACTGGTTATTAAGATCAGGGGACAAGTGCTTGATGTGTATAGCTTCTAATAATTTAGTGTCACTAGGGTAGTGTGCCTTGGATAGGATACTGAAGTCATTCATAGAAAAAGGGTGATCTAAATCATGTGAGTGTGAGCGGATTGCAGATTGCGAAGGTGAAGAAATGGGTCGACCAGTACGTGCAGAAACACCTTATGCTCAGAAAGCCTAAGGGTTAGATTCCTTGTCGTCTCGCCGAGTATCTAGCGTTACAAGCTAGAACATTTGAATTCATAAATTATGTTAAAAATAAGGGCTTTAGGTATAGAGTCTTTATATTTGAAATGAGTTCTTAGGGTAAGAGAATTAGTAAAATAAATTTAAATTTTGAGTTAGGAAGATGTGACTTAAGTAGATCATTGAGTTTTTTCCGAATGGTGTAACTGAGATGGCCATAAAATGGGAGTTTAACATAGTGTGTGTCTAATATGGGTTCGGGTTCGTTCGACTCTGGGTTGAACTTTTTATCTAAGAACTTTGAAATGATTGTTTCAATTAATTTGAGGGGGTAGCCATTGTTTTGGAAAAAATTGGTAAGGAATTTGATCTCATTATCAAAGGAAAACCAATTAGATGAGAAACTATAGCATCTGTGTAGTAGGGTCTTAATGGTATTGATTTTAAAAAGGTTAGGGATAAATGAAGCATATTGAGTTCCTAAACCAGTGAAAGTAGGTTTTCTATAGACTGAGGTGGTAAGGTAATTATTTTTACGAGTAACTAGGATGTCTAAAAATGGTAGTGATGATTGTTTTTCAATTTCATATGTGAACTTAATATTTGGGTGCTGAGAATTAAGGTACTTCAGAAATAAGGGAATGTGCTCGGTATTTTTAAAAAGTAAAAAAGTGTCGTCTACATATCGTTTATAATAAAAAGGTTTAAAAAGTTTAGGACAGTTAGACAGCCACATGTCCTCATGGTGACATGAGGACGATAACTTAATTCAAGGCATCTCCACTATTGCCCATTCATCATATCGCGAATTCAATGAATTTAAACATTCATTCCCAAAACTCCCACAAATTCAATTTGATGCCCTTAATACCCTTAAATCTGATGATACTATCCTAATCACTAGACCCGATAAAGGACGCGGTACAGTAATTTTAGATAAAACTGAGTACATTAACAAAACTGATCCCCTCCTTAGTGATAAACAAAGTTTAAAGTCCTCGCTGACAACACATTTTCTTTCATCACTAAAATGGAGGATAGACTTATCCGTTACCTTAGAACATTACTTAAATCAAAAGTCATTACTAAAGATGTTTTCCATTATATATTTCCTAGTGGCTCTTCTCCTGGTGTCCTTTATGGATTACCAAAAACACATAAAATAGGTAACCCCTTACGTCCTATTCTCAGTACTATAGGGACCTTTAACTAAACCTAGCTAAATACTTCGTCCCGATAATTGACCCATTAACTAGTAACGAACACACAATTAAGAACTCCTTTGAATTTGCACATGAATTAAAAACAATTAACGTAAACAACGCGGTAATGGCTAGTTTTGACATCCAATCACTATTTACAAACATTCCATTAGATGAGACTATTGAAATAATCACTGATAATTTATTTCATAAAGCTACCATTTTTCTTAATTACACAAAAAAACAAATTTTCTGATTTATTAACGTTAGCTATAAAAGACTCTCCATTTATTTTTAACAAAAAACTTTATGTCCAAACTGATGGTGTTTCCTGGGATCGTGCCTGGTCCTTCATTGCTAATGCTTTTTTTATGTCACCATGAGGACATGTGGCTGTCTAACTGTCCTAAACTTTTTAAACCTTTTATTATAAACGATATGTAGACGACACTTTTTTACTTTTTAAAAATACCGAGCACATTCCCTTATTTCTGAAGTACCTTAATTCTCAGCACCCAAATATTAAGTTCACATATGAAATTGAAAAACAATCATCACTACCATTTTTAGACATCCTAGTTACTCGTAAAAATAATTACCTTACCACCTCAGTCTATAGAAAACCTACTTTCACTGGTTTAGGAACTCAATATGCTTCATTTATCCCTAACCTTTTTAAAATCATACATTAAGACCTACTACACAGATGCTATAGTTTCTCATCTAATTGGTTTTCCTTTGATAATGAGATCAAATTCCTTACCAATTTTTCCAAAAATGGCTACCCCCTCAAATTAATTGAAACAATCATTTCAAAGTTCTTAGATAAAAAGTTCAAACCCCGAGTCGAACGAACCCGAACCCATTCTAGACACACACTATGTTAAACTCCCATTTTATGGCCATCTCAGTTACACCATTCGGAAAAAACTCAATGATCTACTTAAGTCACATCTTCTAACTCAAATTAAATTTATTTTTACTAATTCTCTTACCCTAAGAACTCATTTCAAATATAAAGACTCTATACCTAAAGCCTTATTTCTAACATAATTTATGAATCAAATGTTCTAGCTGTAACGCTAGATACGTCGGCGAGACGACAAGGAATCTAACCCTTAGGCTTTCTGAGCATAAAGGTGTTTCTGCACGTACTGGTCGACCCATTTCTTCACCTTCGCAATCTGCAATCCGCTCACACTCACATGATTTAGATCACCCTTTTTCTATGAATGACTTCAGTATCCTATCCAAGGCACACTACCCTAGTGACACTAAATTATTAGAAGCTATACACATCAAGCACTTGTCCCCTGATCTTAATAACCAAGTCATTTCACAACAACTACATATACTCAAATGATTACCACTGTTTCGATTGCCCGATTTCTCGGTTCGATCGCCCCACACAAGCTGAAATGTCACCCACAAAACCAGTTTTTCATTCAGTCCTCTACCAACTCAGACAGCATACACACCAAGGTCCGTTAAGTACAAATTATATTTTATTTATTAGTTAGTAATTTTAGAAAATATAGGAATATTTTATTGTCTCTTAGAATTAATTTTTTAGATGTTCGCTTTTTAGCATTACAATATATTAAATTTTAAATATATATATATATATATATATATATATATATAATATTATAAATATATATATATATTATAAATATATATATATTATAAATATATATATATAATTATAAATGTATTTATATATTATAAATATATTTATATATTATAATTTATTCTTTGCATGGGGGGGGCCATGGCCGCATGGCCCCCCCCCCCTCCCCCCCCTCGGTACGCCACTGCTCACATCCTTCCTTTTTCTTGACATCTCTTCCTCTTTCCTCTTTCTTGATTGAGCTGGTCTCACGTCACTGCAGCTGTAGAGGCCATAAGGGAAGACATGGTTGGAGCACCTTCAGGGAATGGATGGTTAAAGGAAAACTGGTGTTTCACAAGAAAATTGAGAGACTTAGTGAAAATAGATGGGCAATGAAAATATCCCAGGAAAATAGAGCAAGTTACACTGGAAGAGGGAATATTATAGTAGAGCAGCGGTTCTTAACCAGGGGGGCGTGGCTAATTACCTAGGGGGGCGTGGGTAATTACCTAGGGGGGCGTGAGCCAAGAGAGAACAAGGAAGAACTGTCAAGTATTAACTGTAAGCTCGGCCTTCGCTTTAACATGAGTGTCGCGCGCGAGGGTGAGCGAAGAAAGTCGCCACAGAGAAGCAAGTGTGGCTGAAAAACTCTGCGGTGACGCCTTGCCGCGTTTCACTAACTCTGCAGACTTTTATAGCAATATTATTGTCTTGTTATTTTGTTACTACAGTATTATTTATATTATACAGTATTTATTGAATTTGGTCAAGATGAACCAATATTTTTCAAAATGACTTAATTGATATTTTGCCTCGTTAGTATAGAGCTACCTCATAATAAGGACCTTACTCCAAGCCGCATGTTCCATGCAAGATGTTCTCCTGTCTGCATATTCAAATGCTTCACGTGTGGGATATACAAGACCAGCCATACTAATACATTCATTAAGCTATATAATATATGCATCATCCCTCGCAGGACAATTTAAAACTTAAGTTTTTTGAAGCCAGCAGTGTTATATCAGCATCCTGGGGTCTTATTCATTCTTATTAATGTTGGTCTATGGTTCGTGAGTTACAGGGACTGGAGAAGAAAGAAAGAATATAAGAAAATAAGGAAGCTACAAGAGGCCACGAGACCTACACGTGGTAATTCCTGTTACTTAACACTATCTACATCCACCTTTCATCCTTATTCATGAAATTATCTAGCCTCCTTTTAAAGCTCCATATTGACTCTGCACTAATTACCTGTCTAGTGCAGAGTCATTAGGCAGCTTTAAAAGGAGGCTAGATCATTTCTTAATATAAATCGCGAAAGAAGAAGAACAACATATATAACGCTTCCCGCCTTCCCCCAGCCATGTCTATATAAAGTGGCGAAGTCATCTCCCTGTGCTCAGTGGTGGTCGAGCATCACCTTGAGACACAGCTCACCAGACCACAACTATCCATCATAACAAATAACACCTCACCTTCACCCCTTCAGGAGACTCACAACAACAACAACATGGAGCACGTGCACACCTGGGCCGAGGCAGGTGAGTCAAGTCCTTCATTAAACCCTTGAGGCCAATAACGTAATTTCCATTGTAATATGACTACCATTAGACGATTTTTAGTGAATATAAGTAATATTTTATAGATATGACCTGTTTAGTATCATTGTCAACTAACTTATTTGGTATATTTAGTTATTTTTCGTAATTTTATGGCTCGACAACATACGATTTCATATAGCAAAGGAAAGATCTGGGTGTGAAGGGGTTAAGAGAGAATAGAAGAAAAGAGAAAGAGAAAGTAGTAGCAAGAGAAAGAGTGTCTAACATTAGAGTACCTGTATTATATAGAGTAGCGACAACTCGATTTGTGGGCGCCATATTGGTGCCAAGGCCTCCTCGTTCACCCAAGACCCGGGGAAGTTTTCAAGGCATTACCCCGCAGTATATCATGTTATACATGTATAAAGGATAGACTGTTATCTTCGGAAATGTTTGTTCTATAAGATTATCACATAAAACATAGTAAAACACATTAAATAAAGGTCATTATGAGACTCTGAAGAAATATGATGAACTTAACATTCACTTAAAACTCGTCGTCATGTATAACTTTGTGGGACAGCTTATAAGATGGCAGATATCAATACAAGCAGAATTTAATTAGCTTTCCATTGACATATTTCGTTTTCTGATACATACAATAATACCATGCAAACATTAAGGTTAACTAAATAAATTGCTCTCTCCCGCTCTCTCTCTCTCCGACCGCTCTCTCAATCTCTCTCTCTCTCTCTCTCTCTCTCTCTCTCTCTCTCTCTCTCTCTCCTCTCTCTCTCTCTCTCTCTTTCTCTCTCTCTCTCCTCAATATATATATAGAAAAAAAAAAAAAAAAAAAAAAAAAAATAATATATATATATATATTATATATATATATACTATATATATTTATATATAATATATATATATAATATATATATATATATATATATATATATTATATGAAGAGAAGAGAGAGAGAGAGGAGAGAGAGAGAGAGAGAGAGAGAGAGAAGTGAAAGAGATTGAGAGAGATATGAGAGTAACCAAACCTTTTTCAAATTATCTCTCTAAATATATATTATAGATATATATAAATATATATAATATATATATATATATATATATATATATATATATATATATATATATATATATATAGAGAGAGAGATAATTTGAAAAAGGTTTTTGGTTACTCTCATATCTCTCTCTCTCTCTCTCTCTCTCTCTCTCTCTCTCTCTCCGTGAAAGAGAGAGAGAGAGAGAAATGAAAAGAGATATGAGAGAGTAACCAAAAACCTTTTTCAAATCTTCTCTCTCTCTCTCTCTCTCTCCTCTCTCTCTCTCCTCTCTCTCTCTCTCTCTCTCGGTGCTCTCTTCTCTCTCTCTCTCTCTCTCTCTCTCTTCTCTCTCGCTTCTATATATATATATATATATATATATATATATATATATATATATTTAGGAGAGAGAGAGAGAAGAGAGAGAGAGAGAGAGAGAGAGAGAGAGAGAGAGAGAGAGAAGAGAGAGAAAATAATTATAAAGGTTTTTGGGTACTCTCTCATATCTCTCACTCATCTCTCTTTCACTTATATCTCTCTCTCTCTTTCACGGATAGCAGAGAGAGAGAGAGAGAGAGAGAGAGAGAGAGAGAGAAAGAGAGGAGAGATGAGAGAGAGAGAGAGAGAGAAGAGAGGAGAGAGAGAGAGAGCGGTCGGAGAGAGAGAGAGCGGGAGAGAGCAATTTATTTAGTTAACCTTAATGTTTGCATGGTATTATTGTATGTATCAGAAAACGAAATATGTCAATGGAAAGCTAATTAAATTCTGCTTGTATTGATATCTGCCATCTTATAAGCTGTCCCACAAAGTTATACATGACGACGAGTTTTAAGTGAATGTTAAGTTCATCATATTTCTTCAGAGTCTCATAATGACCTTTATTTAATGTGTTTTACTATGTTTTATGTGATAATCTTATAGAACAAACATTTCCGAAGATAACAGTCTATCCTTTATACATGTACTAGCCGCAAAGCCGCCCTCCGGGCGGACTTTTTGGCTAGCTCCTGCGGAGGGCTATTGGAGGGCTATCGGCCCACCACCTGTGTTTGGTGGGCTCGGCCCACCAAACATGGACTCTCCAGATAGCCCCTTCTAACTTTCCTGAAATCATGGATGTAGAAATGTATGTATTCCCCCCACCCATTCACTCACCCATTACCCATCACCCCCCACCCATTCACTCACCCATTACCCATCACCCCCCACCTATTCCCTCACCCATCACCCATCATCCCCAACCCATCACCCCCCACCCATTCACTCACCCATCACCCCACACCCATTACCCATCACCCCACCCATTCACTCACCCATTACCCATCACCCTACATCAAGGTTTCCTCAATTCTCGCAACCCACTTTTTTTTCACAATTATCGCTAATAGGCTGCTAAAAAAAAGAGAAAAAAAGTGATCGGATCATTTCATAATTGGGCTTAAAACCTTCCCCTGGTCAACCCGGTTCCAAAAATGTGCCATATGAGGTGATTGCGCCAAGGGGGGCGGAACCTATACCAGACACACACACACACACACACACACACACACACACACACACACACACACACACACACACACCCACAACACACACACACACACACAGACAGACAGACACACTTTCGCTTATATTATTATAGATTACTCATCACCCCCCACCTATTCCCTCACCCATCACCCCAACCCATCACCCCCACCCATTCACTCACCATCACCCCACACCCATTACCCATCACCCCACCCATTCACTCACCCATTACCCATCACCCTACATCAAGGCTTCCTCAATTCTCGCAACCCACTTTTGTTTTCACAATTCTCGCTAATAGGCTGCTAAAAAAAAAAAAAAAAAAAAAAAAAAAAGAGTGATCGGATCATCTCATAAGTGGGCTTATGACCTTCCCCTGGTCAACCTGATTCCAAAATGTGCCATATGAGGTGTTTGCGCCAAGGGGGGCGGAACCTATTACCACACACACACACACACACACACAGACAGACACACTTTCGCTTATATTATTATAGATAACATTATATACTGCGGGGTAATGCCTTGAGAACTTCCCCGGGTCTTGGGTGAACGAGGAGGCCTTGGCACCAATATGGCGCCCAGTAGCGTTTAACATAGGGCCTATGAATGGCGTTACCCTCTTTATAGAGGTACCCTATCTAACATGATACATGAATCGCTCTTAACCTCTTCATGCCCTAAATTACAATGGAAATTACTTTCTGGGCCTCAAGGGGTTAAAATGAAAACTAAGGCAAACATTTCTTATAGCTAAATCCGTGTTAAAAATATATATTATCATTATTATCGCTATCATGATTATTGTGCCTTACTCAGCGTTCCTTCACGTTCTTTCCCCCCGTCAGATAACACTCCGGTGGGTCGAAGTGGCCACCGGATTCACTGTACCGACTCTTTCCTCTTCAGTGTGGGCGGCTACAACCCCAACCACGGCCCACTGCGGGAGGTGAGTGCATGCAGCCCCTATAGTTACGAGTAATGATAGGTAAATAATGGAGAATGATAGGATAGGATAGGACATAGACCACTGTATACCTGGACTGTTCACGCGACAATGTTTTGAATTGCGGGGCTGCATAGGGGCCCGCAGGGCGCCCGACAAGGAGATATAGTGGTCTATGGACTATCATATAGACTGGTTTATCAGTATATATGGTATACTGTAATCTTCGTAAATGTTTGTTCTATAATATTATCAAATAAAAAACAGTAAAACACGCTAAAGAAATGCCATTACGAGACTATGAAGAAATATGCATGAATTTAATATTCACTTAACTCTTCGCCATTTAAAACTTTGCGTGTCAACTTTTATCATGAAGGGTATCAATAGAAGCGCAATTTTATTAGCTTTCCATTGATGTATTTAGTTATCTGATAAATTAATTAGAACCATGCATAAATTAGCGTTAAATAAATAAATAAAATCATCAATCGGGTAATTTTCCCGATTGATGATGTTATTTATTTACTTATATATTTCGTTTTCTGATAAATGAATTAGTACAATGTATAAATTAGCGTTGACTAAATAAATAACCTCATCAATGGGGAAAATTACCCGATTGATGATTCTATTTATTTAGTTAACGCTAATTTATGCATGGTTCTAATTCATTTATCAGATAACGAAATATAGCAATGGAAAGCTAATAAAATTGGCTTCTATTGATACCCTTCATGATAAAAGTTGACTCGCAAAGTTTTAAATGGCGAAGAGTTGAAGTGAATATTAAGTTCATGCATATTTCTTCATAGTCTCGTAATGGCATTTCTTTAGCGTGTTTTACTGTTACTTATTTGATAATATTATAGAACAAACATTTACGAAGATTACAGTATATCATATATACTGATAAACCAGTCTATATGATCCATATATATCTATCTATCTCTCTCTCATATATATATATATATTATATATATATATATATATATATATATATATATATTATATATATATATATATATATATCATATATATATAATATAATATAATATATATATATATAATATATATATTATATATATATATATATATATATATATCTACTACACCTCGCCTTACCGAGATAAACTAAGTCGCCAGGATCAATAATTAAATATATAATGATTAATTAAGGCCGTTTCTAATGTCTTTGCTTCTAATGTCTTTGGCCAGGACAACGTTTCTTTTTTATTTAGAGACGTCTGGTATTGCGATTGATTGTATAAATGCCAAAAAGGTTTCTCCTGTGTGTAATTCTTCCTCACAAATGCTGAGAAATAGTTCTGAAAAATATATATATCAGAAATACGTTTTAACATATACTAAAAAACTAAGAAACATGCAAAATAGATGATGAAATACCATGAGGAAAAAGTATAAATTAGCTGCTGTTTACACACTCAACTTCCTCTGAGTTAGTATTCCATTGATCTATTGCTATGTAATGACATGTACTGTACACTCATAGTAGTTTGTACAATTAACTAATGAGTCTTTTACACAACTGACTATGAATAATAAGGTTGATAGGTTCAATCTTTGTAGGCTACTTTACTAGAAGATTAGTAATTGTATTTTACTATTATATTCATAGGTTTTCATACATCCGGGTGAGCTCGCGTGGCAGTGACCTTAAGGCGCGTGAAACACTACTGAAGTGCTTCTTATTACTGCATATGATGATTATTTATATATATTTCTTCTTTTAATGTCTATATAATCTTGTGCCGCCATATATATCCCGTCGATTGTTTGCGTAGTGAAAATGTGTTGGTGTCACTGGAAGATTCATAAGCACAGCATATGGAAAGGGAGGGGAGGGGTCACACAACATACCAAATGGGGAAGATAATACCAAAAAGCTGTAGTTTAACAGGTATGCCTAGTTTTTATTGCCTACTACCATACTACCCCCATACTTCCTCCAATTAAGCCTACCACCCTTTTGGATAGCCAAGGAATGTCGCCCAGCAGGGTTGTGACCTTTTGTAGCACACATTATCATATATATACCGAGCCACCTAAATTATCGTATTTTCAGATAGAGTATCGTACAGCCTTAGCTAAAATAATATAGTCAGTAGATAACTATATACATCATTGAATTCAGCATTCCACATATAAAAATATTTTCTCTTTTCACCAAGATAATAATATATCCAATCATGACACAAAATTCCAGGTTAATTAATTTTTTTCCAAAATAAATTAAATTAAATAAAAAAATAAAAAATTTAGTAACACATATAATGACTCAAAAGAAGCTGAACTCGAGAATTATACTACATACCTATCATACTGAAAAGAAAAGAGGAATTCCTGTTTCTCCTCTATTCTTTTATCCCCTGTGTCAGCTGGCGCTTATAATGATAGTGTGTCAGTTGTCATGGACATATCATATCATGTGTAGGGATGAAAGTAACACAATCTGCCTTTTCCCTTACACACGGCACTGCTGCTGGAAGAGAACCAAGTATGGTTCCCGTTAGAAGTCAGTGTCTTACCTTTGTCTTGGTAAGGTTAATCTTGCTAAATACCCTCTCACAATCTGCTTGTGCTTGCTCACTGATCGCCGTATTTTTTTCAGTGTTGCTTTATATTACATTTCCCACTAGTCTGTCACATATATAATCCCTTCTCGGTCCAAGCGGTATCGCTTGATTAGTTATGTATCAACAAGTTCGTCCAGTACATCTATCCTGTCACGAAAAGTTCTCAGGAGTGGGTGGAGCACTCCATGTTTACGTCCTTAGGACGAGTCTTAGCCGCTGCCCTGCTCGCTAGGACACCTCACACCCTGTCCTAGCCAAACCTCGAAATTAGGACGAGTCTTAGCGATTTAGGATGCGCTCGAAATGATTTAGGACGCCGGCCGCCATATTTAAGACTCGAGCGAGTCTAAGACGAATCCTAAATCTTTATAAGTATGGGCCCAGGGCAGAGATGCTCGAAAGAGTTACGGGCCCGTAAGTACTCCCCTAAGGGACTTTTACCTCGTAGCGCCTCTAAGGGAGATGCTCAAACCATTTTTTCACTTGCTACGGGACCGCGAGGCTAAGGGTGGTCGGGAGCACCCTTAACTCCCTAAGGGAGTGAAATTTGAAGCGGCCTAGACGTCAACAAAACAATAAATTACAAGTTGTATACACTATACTTTATGTTTATTGTGTATTATAGAGCCATTTCATGCTTGCCTGTTTGAAATGTGATGTGTTTATTGCTTCATTGACTCCATATATATCATATTTAACATACAATACCTATAGTACTTGTAATAAATTCATATCAGGGCAAACCTATATATTAAATATATATATCGGTCGACTTCTTGAATCAAAACGTACAGTTCATCATACACGTTTGGCAGCTATAATGATGCCGGTGGTGGTGGTGGTGGTATCAAATGTCTGACGTACTAGTACACCACGCACGTATACACACAAGCAAGGATATTATAAAGTTATACTATCCTTGCACACAAGTGTCACGTGGTCACAGTGAGGTGTTAGCCCCCCGTGTGTCTTGTCTGACCTAAAGAGCGAACGCGCAGTTCTGTCCACTATAACAGAGTACCGCCAGGGCCACGGATACGGCATACGTACGGCGCTGGCCAGCAGTGGTCTATAGATACTATTTTCGGGCACGCGAGACTCGAACCTATGATCAGCGCATCAAGGTATACCCTGGGTACGTCTCTGTAGTAATCAGTGGGGGAATATTACGCTGAAAGGCTAATGTGGCAGCTATGTATTATCGTAACATTCTGGCGATAGTGAGCTAAAATCGGCCCTATTTCGGAAATCAGCCAATCTTAGCTCAACACCGGCAAACATAGTGTTTAGGTTAAGTTATGTTTAGGTCTGGTTTAGGTTAGGTAAGGTTTATGATAGGTTTGTGTTAAGTGTTGTAGAGTTATTTAGGTTAAATAAGCGTCCGCGGGACGATTTCTCGAAAGAGGCCGATTTTAGCATAACAGCGGCATTTGAAGTGTCTTTAAATTTATTTATCGGGCTCCCTGACAGCTGAGAGCATGATGATTGGCTAGATAAGGCCGCGTCATGAAGGGCGCTGCTCTGTGATTGGTTAGCAGAATTTTCCCACACATATCCCTAGAATATCCCTATATTCCCCACCCAGAGGCCACCGATAACCGTACGGGAGTGACGGCTCGGTACGAGCATCTCCCTCAGCCCACCCTCGTAAGGTTATTGTAGCCATACACTCGTAAGTTGTCCCTTACGAGGGATTTTCGAGCATCCCTGCCCAGGCCCTTGCGCGACAGGCCGATATTCCGTGCGCAGTCCTGGGCAGAGATGCTCGAAAGAGTTACGGGCCCGTAAGTATTACCCTAAGGGACTTTTACCTCGTAGCACCTCTAAGGGAGATGCTCAAACCGTTTTTTCACTCGCTACGGGACCGCGAGGCTAAGGGTGGTCGGGAGCACCCTTAACTCCCTAAGGGAGTGAAATTTGAAGCGACAAGACATCAATAAACAATAAATTACAAGTTGTATCACTATACTTTATGTTTATTGTGTATTATAGAGCCATTTCATGCTTGCCTATTTGAAATGTGATGTGTTTATTGCTTCATTGACTCCATATATATCATATTTAACATACAATACCTATAGTACTTGTAATAAATTCATATCAGGGCAAACCTATATATTAAATATATATATCGGTCGACTTCTTGAATCAAAACGTATAGTTCATCATACAAGTTTGGCCGCTATAATGATGCGGTGGTGGTGGTGGTATCAAATGTCTGACGTACTATAAGTCTATTCACTTAAGCTGAATTCTTGGGAGCTGCTCGCTGCCTAGACGAGTTTGTAAGGACGTCGTTGATTGGCTGATAGACTCGGGCTGGGTGGCGATGGTGGTGGTACTTGCCTCGCCGCAACCCAAAACCCTTGCCTTGCCTTAGAAAAATATTCATATATCTTGACTTTACTCATCTCTTATACAAGATAGGCCTATTTGTTTGCATCAGTGAATCAGGCAGTGATTGTTCAACAACAACACGCCATTCATAACTCAATAGGGTAAAAAATAAAGTCAGGGACTGACTATCACAAGAGTAGGCGGACTTTTAGGTTTTCAGTGCATTGAAATGTTGTACTCCTACCCGATATTACCAAGCTACCAGATGATATTTATGAAAGCTGAGCCTACCATCGTGTTCATAATACATTGCTACATATTATGAGCATAAAAAAATTACACTAAGACTACACTAATATTAAGATAATTGTAGGAAAGTAAAAGAGTGTATAAACATTTTTTCTTGCTTATTTTGCTTCAACTCGCTGTAACTCCATAAGTTTTGGTCGCATTCAATTTTCAAGAACTGTTTCAAAATCCTTATACTTTTCCGCTTCCTGTGGTATGTAGCACGTACCAATAAGGAAAAGAGTAGGTGGTCAAAATGGCTAAGAAAGTTAAACTGTTTCAAACTGGTGCCGTGACGGGTAGAGCCTCTGATTGCTCTCCCGAGAAAAAGTCTCTCCTGTATAGGAGCAATGCTCACCCGTCACTGTGCCAGTTTGCAGTAGTAGTTTAACTTTCTTAGCCATTTTGACCACATACACTTTTCCTTATTGGTACGTGCTACATACCACAGGAAGCGGAAAAGTATAAGAATTTTGAAACAGTTCTTGAAAATTGAATGCGACCAAAACTTATGGAGTTACAGCGAGTTGAAGCAAAATAAGCAAGAAAAAATGTTTATACACTCTTTTACTTTCCTACAATTATCTTAATATTAGTGTAGTCTTAGTGTAATTTTTTTATGCTCATAATATGTAGCAATGTATTATGAACACGATGGTAGGCTCAGCTTTCATAAATATCATCTGGTAGCTTGGTAATATCGGGTAGGAGTACAACATTTCAATGCACTGAAAACCTAAAAGTCCGCCTACTCTTGTGATAGTCAGTCATGACTTTATTTTTTACCCTATTGAGTTATGAATGGCGTGTTGTTGTTGAACAATCACTGCCTGATTCACTGATGCAAACAAAATAGGCCTATCTTGTGTAAGAGGTGAGTAAAGCCAAGAAATATGAATATTTTTCTGAGGCAACGCAAGGGTTTTGGGTTGAGGCGAGGCAAGTACCACCACCATCGCCACGCAGCCCGAGTCTATCAGCCAATCAGCGACGTCCTTACAAACTCGGCTAGGCATCGAGCAGCTCCCAGCCCAGGAATCCAGGCTTAAGTGAATAGACTATAGTACACACGCACGTATACACACAAGCCAGGATATTATAAAGTTATACTCTCCTTGCACACAAGTGTCACGTGTGTCACAGTGAGGTGTTAGCCCCCCCGTGTCTTGTCTGACCTAAAGAGCGAACGCGCAGTTCTTGTCCACTATAACAGAGTACCGCCAGGGCCACGGATACGGCATACGTACGGCGCGGGCCAGCAGTGGTCTATAGATACTAATTTTGGGCACGCGAGACTCGAACCTATGATCAGCGCATCAAGGTATACCCTGGGTAAGTCTCTGTAGTAATCAGCGGGAGAATATTACGCTGAAAGGCTAATGTGGCAGCTATGTATTATCGTAACATTCTGGCGATAGTGAGCTAAAATCGGCCCTATTTCGGAAATCAGCCGATCTTAGCTCAACACCGGCAAACATAGTTTTTAGGTTTATGTTAAGTTATGTTTAGGTCTGGTTTAGGTTAGGTAAGGTTTATGATAGGTTTGTGTTAAGTTTTGTAGAGTTATTTAGGTTAAATAAGCGTCCGCGGGACGATTTCCGAAAGAGGCCGATTTTAGCATAACAGCGGCATTTGAAGTGTCTTTAGAATAAATAAAGAAGTCTCTTTAAATTTATCTATCGGGCTCCCTGACAGCTGAGAGCATGATGATTGGCTAGATAAAGCTGCGTCATGCGAGGCGCTGCTCTGTGATTGGTTAGCAGAATTTTCCCACACATATCCCTAGAATATCCCTATATTCCCCACCCAGAGGCCACCGATAACCGTACGGGAGTGACGGCTCGGTACGAGCATCTCCCTCAGCCCACCCTCGTAAGGTTATTGTAGCCATACACTCGTAAGTTGTCCCTTACGAGGGATTTTCGAGCTTCCCTGCCCTGGTATACAGTGGTCTATGGATAGGATAATGGTAAATAGAAGAGGAAGGTGGTGAGTGCATGCTAGATCAATGGACTTTTAATAGATAGATATAATAATAAGTAATAGATAGATGTTCAGTTAATCTTGAGTGCATGTATGGAGCCTCTATAGCTAGG